>CAUYRT010054183.1:0-51118 GCA_963574885.1 Lepilemur ruficaudatus | reverse complement strand
AATGATTTTACATATACATATTTCTTTTTAATAGGATAATGAGTATGCAAATGAAGATATAACATTGTACAATCTCTGTGCAAAAAAAAATGTAACTTTAATTTTTCTCAGACTGACCTTTTTACTTCTATGTCGAGCACTCAACAATTGAGCCACTTTCAGAGAAACTCAGAAACAATGAGATATCCAGAGTTATTAAACTTGGTTCAGGATTGTAACGAATCCCCACTTGTCTCCCCAGAGTGGGATACAAATCCCAGGTGACCCTATCTAGTTGCCAGGCCATGGTGGGGGCAGGAGCACATTGATTGGATAAATTGTGTCTATACAAAGGATCTTAACTTTATTGCTATATATCTGGAAATAATTTTCTATTTGGGTTGTGTCTTTTAGCCTCTGTGTATTGCATATTTTACCTTGCACAAATTTTTAAACTAAATCCTACAAGTGAAGAAATTATGTAAAAAAAGGTCCAATGACACTAAACTAATGTTTCAATTAGTTGTAATTAATGACCATAATTCAACTGAAATCCTAATAGAAAGCAATTGAATTTGTTTTCCCTGACGCTAAGGTCAAGTGACTTTTCAACAGCAGCAAAGCCTCTGTTCCTGGATGAACTCATCTTTATATCAGAGAGGAATCTAGAACATTGCCAGTCTGGCAATCCAAAAATCTGACCAATAGTATTGCCCCTGAAATAAGTACTGGGATATCTTTGGTTCATAACCATGTTTTGAAAAATTAAAGAAATACATATAGTTTTTTTAAAAAAACTGTAGGCAGTAAAAAGAGCACAAAATAAAAATTTTATCTCCTTTTTATTAATTCCTGCCTCTCCTAACCCAGACTTTATTATGTAAATTACGGGCTGACAAACTACAACTTAGGGACCAAATCCAGCCCATGACCTGTTTTTGTAAATAAAGTTTTATTGGAACACAACCATTCCCATTTGTTTCTATATTATCTATGACTACTTCCTTTTTGTAACAGCAGAATGAGGAGTTGTAACAGAGACTGCATGGCCTAAAAATTCACTGTCTAGTCCTTTGCAGATGTTTGCTGACTTCTGAAAAATGACAACATACTATGCACATTGTTCTACCATGTGATTTTTTCATTTGACAATAGCCATACATTCAAGATATACATCTACTGCTTTCTCTATAGAGGGTGAAATAGTATTCTATCGTTCATTTAAAGAAATTCCATAATTTGTTTAGCCAGTCTTTTAGGCTATTTTCTGGTCTTTGCTACCATAAAAGATGATATTTTTATGAATTTGTGCAAAGTACATTTGTTGGCACAGTTTTTATAGCTAAAACAACTGAATGAAAGTTATGCACATTTTTATTTTATTAAATATTGCCTCATTGTCAAATGAAAAATGTTTTATGACAAAATGGTTGTAGAGTTGATTCAGTTCCCAAGTGACACCTACACTTCTCTTGTTCTCCCTTTGATTTAAAGAATTCTGGGCAGAATTTTAGCTAAAGATTATGAATGGGATGACAAACGTAATAAGGAAGGTATAATCTATCATGGAATTAGAGTTAAAGAAACAAAAAAAGAAAAAAAGAAGAAAGGCATAACATAACACTATACAGAATTCATAATCTCTGTGTGAAAAAAAACCTTTGAAATAATACATATTCAAGGAAATTAAAAAGAGAAAAGGAAATAATGAAAATCTGGTGTTTAGTGGACTTGAGGAAAAATAGAAATCTTTATTTTATAATTCTCCAGAAAAGAATCATTTACATTTTAGCAAAACTGTTTTATACATTAAGTATACATTATTAAGTTAAATAACGGTTTCAAATGTGGGTAAATATGTCTTTAGTTGCAAAATTTCAGAAACAGGTTGTACTTTTTCCTGGTAAAAATCAAGCCCAGTAAGAAGTTCTACATCTCGGACCCGCGCAACGTGTGCTTTAAATCTTTCTTCAACCCACAGATCTTCTGATTTATTTTCCTGAAAAAGAAAAACACAGACTATTTTTCACAGGACATGATTTTTTTCATGAGCAGAAATATTTTTTATTACTTAAAAGTTAGGTACTGTGAGGTTTTAGTTTGTTTTGTTTTTTATTCAGAATAGATGGTCTGAAGTCTTCAGGTGAAGGAGTGTGAAAGGATGAAAACTAAATTTTAAGATAAATAATTTGACAGCACACACAGGTGAATGGGAGGAGAACAGGAGACCACAAATCTACTTAAGATTCATTTCCAGAAGTCCTGATAGAAGGTCATGAGGGCCTAGACCAGGGATAGCAAACAGTTTCTTCTTCATAGACCCATTATACTCCCTCCATAATGGCTACCTAGAACCTCTGTAAGAAAGAACTATTTAACCCTGATTTCATGGTATAGAGCACCACACTATTAGTTATCAATGTCTCCCACTGGAAGAGGAGGTAAAGAATGATGGCTTATCCTTGTAACTCAACTAAATAAAATGCTGAGAAGAAAAGCAGAAAGTGATTCTTCAACTTAACATCTCCTGACAGTTTCTTGTTTGGAAACTTTTCTTCCTCATTTTAGGACCATGAATGGTCCACTGTTCAACCTCTAACATTTGGCCTCCATCTTTAGTCATTGAGAGATCATAATTCACTCAAGTAAAATCCTTTCTGCAAGACCCAGCTAAAATGTCACCTTCTCTCCTTTGAAATCCTAGAATAATTTATGTGTCCCTCTCTTGTGCCAGGTATCTCTCTCTTCTATTTTTCTCAGCTTCTAAGTGCAAGTACGTCTCATAGTACACAGTATGGCGAAGGCAGTCAGGGTGTTGAACATCTGAAAGAATACAGATGAATCCCAGTCTGGCCTAGAACCTAAGCTTTAATTTCTAGTTTCTAATAGCCTATGAGACTTTCCATGTCGACACCCATTTCCACAAACTTGACATGCCTAAACTTAACCATCCTATCTACCTGCCAAAAAGCTCTCATTCCTAACTTTCCTCTTTCTGTCTTTTCCCTAATTATCTACATTTAAAAATTCTGATTCAGCTTTGAGTTTCCCTTTCCCTTTGGCTCTTGCCAAAAGGATCAGTCACCAAATCCTCTCCATGGAAGACTCTTCATAATCTTCTCAATCTATTCAAATTCTTCCCATCCTTTAAGGCCCAGCCCTACTCCCAACTCATTTTATGAAATCTTTCTTGACCATTCCAGCGGAATGTATTTTTAGTTTTAAATACTAAAGCCTTTTAAGAGTGTCTGACAATTGATCACAAACTTTGTGATGTCTTTTATTAATTTTTAAAATAATTCTTATATTATTGACTGACCCTGTATCTCATTTATATGTCTCAGTCATATATAAACCCCTTAAGGGCAGTCACAGTGTATTTCTCCTTTGTGTATTCCAAAGAATTTCTATCATGATACTGTGTACTTAATAGGTACCCAACATATTTGTTGAATGACTTCAATAAAAAAAAATTTCCAGGATACATATTGTTTTCCTACAAAGAATATATACGCAAGCTGAAGCAACTATTTACATACAATTTGCCTCTATCCAAAAAGGTTTTGAAGTGGCTTAATACATGATGTTAAAAAAAATAATGTTACTTGAATTAACTTATTTTGTGTGTGTGTAAAATTAATTTCATACCTCATGCTTCCAGTTGATGGAATTTTATATTTATATATTCATTCAGGAAACATTAATTTAGTGGCAACTTTTGGATGGAAACCTTAATATTTGTGTCCATAATAAGAAGATTAATAAGATATCTCACCCCTGCCCTTATTAGTGAGTATGCATACAATGCATAAAAATAAAATATGTAAGGTATGCATATATAAACACATGTTCCTGTATGCAGATACATATTTAAATGATATTAATTACATAGAAATCAATAGTCTAAGGAAAAGCTCAAAAATTTTTATTACAGCTGTATCCATGAGACACCTAAAAAGTATATTTTGGTCTAAGCCACTTTCATGAAAGCCCAAATGAGCTGTGAGATAGTCGTTTTCTCTCCCAAAGCATACTCACAGGACAGCTCTCCATGTTAGTAGGTCGGTGAGGGATAATAAAGGGGAGGACGTCCAGCCACCCAGGGCAGTTGTCGGGTGTGTGGCTCCTGTTTTTACAACTTGTCAGCACCACAAAATAGTGTGTTGGGATGGGAACACTGGTGTTGGCTACATGCCTAAAAACATAATTGAAAAGATTCGATGCTATTATACTTTTGCTTCTAAAGACTATAAATGTCTTCACATAGTTTTAAAGAAATGCCAAGGCAAAAATCTAGTAAAAGAAAGTAATGAATAGAAAGCACCGAGTCCTATCATGTATTTTTTTTTTTTAACTTCAATCAGGCAGAACAGACATTTGTAGTAGAAGTCCAAGCTTAGTCATTCTAGCATTATGGGAAAATGTTAGAAGACAAAGAAAAGCAGAGATTGATGTTCTGCCTCCTTTGTTTCCTAGTTTTGTTGACTTTGTACTTCATAGTAGTGTTTTCTAATAGAGCTGGCACTGAAAATGAAGGAGCCCAGATCTCAGCTCTAGCTATGCACTTCCATCAAATGTTCGGATTTGCACTCATCTCTAACAGTCTACGATTTACTAAGTTTCCTCAACTTTAACAAAGAGGTGATCCTGTACTAGCAACTTCACAGTGTAGACATGGGGATAAATCCATACAGCTGATATGACAGTGCTTTGGTTTCAGATAATGAACATAAAAGTGTTTTTTAACAGTTTTAAGTGTAAAATAAAGGTAAGATATTAGTATGAGTCCACTAAAAAAAAGAATACAAGTGGATATAAATAGAAACATATTACTGCAATTTAGAACATGGACTCAGAGCCAGACTGTCTGGGTTCATATTCTGGCTTCACCACTTATTAATTAAAGAATTTAGATAAATTATTTAACTTCTTTGTTTCCTCATCTCTAACTAGGGGCTAATGGAACTTAACATGGGGTATCTTCCCATGACATATGTGTGAGTGGCTTAGAAAGTCCCCAGCATATAGTAAAGTGTATCAAAGTGTTTGTTAGAATTATTAAATGGTGAAAGGTAGAATAAATAAACACTGGACTAAGGACAAGAACAAAATAGGAAAAGACCACACACTTAGTAGTCATAAACATACAGTTAAAAATCACTGTTTTACATGATCTAGGCTTAGAAAGTATAATTGTTTAGTTCCTTCCTATATTTTGATAATAAAGAGAAAAGATGGATGAAACTTTTATCTAAAACGCTATTACTGTTTGCTGCATTCAAAACTAATTTTTAGCAACCTGCTACGACCAGGCTTAGTACTAAGATTTACAGTTTAGTAAAACTAGTTTTCTGCACCTTCTCCCAGGAAATGCTTTCATGAATCATTCACTGTTCTTGTGAAATTTACCTTAGTCTTTACTTGATTTTTTCCACTTACTGTTGGATGGGTTTTATGTGTATTGATAGTACATGGACTCTTCCCTATCCCCTTACTTAGCCTTTACAAAATCTTTATCTTTGCCCATTAGTTTAGAAATTTTTCAAGTAAAGTTTTTGCTAAAATTTTCCTGGAAATGTTTTGTTTGATGTTTAGTTTAAATTTTTGCCATACAAAATTTTTGATAAATATTTAGATGGACTAGATTGAAAATAGTCAACAATAACATCTACCTATTTATATATTATGTAATACTTAAAATACTGAGCTTTTATTTAAAATTTTGAGATTTCCCCTCATGATACCATATTGCTAAGTCAAAAAGTCAAATTACTTACTCTGTAATTTCATTTGGAGCATCAAAATGGCCATCATAATTATAATCAAATATCGGTCCACTAACCACATTTACTCCATTTCTCTCTGTGGCATGTTTTATAAGAAGAACACTGTGGAAGTAGTCCCACATTTCTAAAGATAAGAGAATAAAGTGCTAAAAATATCTACCTCTTTTGAACATGGAAATATATTCTATTATAGACAAATACATTTAAATAGCATGAAATTCTGCTTCAATGTCAGTGGTGATTGGGTAATTCTACAAAATAGTCCATACAACAAAAATATGCAACCACTCTGATGATAGCTGTTTGTTGCTAATTTGTAGTCTCCAAATTACTATTAAATATGTCTCCAAATTTCTCCCTTAGGGTGAGTTGCTTATGGCACAGTAAGAGTTAAAAATAGTCAGAACACATATGTTGCCTTACTAATTATTATTCCGGGGACAAACATTTACCTTTCATTTATTTATTTTTGATGTCAATAAAATTTAGTTTCATGAATAGCTCTTTACAGTTAAATTAAAGGTTAAAAACAAATTATCAGAATTTTAGCAACAAGTCAAAGTTGAAGCAAGTTGAAAAGAAATCATGTTGGTGATCCTTCCTGTACCTACATTTAAAACATTAGAAATAAATGTTTCTTAATATCAGGAACAAATTACAATAAAAGATATATATACTTTGGAAGTCCAGGGAGTCACTTAGGTATTTTAAAATTGATGATCTCAATACATACTTACTTTTGAATTCTTCATACATAGGGACCAAATTACTTGTAATTAAGGCATCATATTGACTATCAGAGGTTCTATTGTTTGCTGCAAAACAAATGGATCTTATTAAATCTAGCTATAAAAGAAAAAATGACATACTACATAATAGGCCTATTACTATTGCATATTAATGTAAATTTAACAACAATCAAAACACAGAAATACTGAGTCCTTTCTAGTAGAAGTCATCAATGATGCAGTTTTATGCATTTGATACCTGTAGTGGGTTGATTTGTGATCTGCAAAAAGTTATGTTCAAGTCCCAACTCCCCCACACCTGCAATGGTAAACTTATTTGGAAACAGGGTCTTTGCAGATGTAGCTAAGGGTCTCTAAGTGAGATTATCTTGGATTTAGCACGGGCTCTAAATCCAGTAACTGATGTCCTTATAAGAGTGAGATTTGAGAAGGAGAGAGACACCTGGGAGAAGGCCATGTGATGACAGAGGCAGAGATTAGAGTCATAGATAAAGGACGTGCCTGGCAATGCCTGGAGCCAACAGAAGCCGGAACAGCGAAGGAAGGATTCTCCCCTAGAGCTTTCAAAGGGAGCATGACCCTGTCAACACCCTGATTTTAGACTTCCGGCCTCAGGAACACATTTCTGTTGTTTTAAGTCAACAGTGTGTGCTAACTTGTTACAGCAGCCCTTGGAAACAAATATAATGCCAGATATGGATGCATAGTTATTGCATGTGCACAAAATAATGATGCTATTATAAGTGAATCTCTTCCTAAATAAAATTTACTTAAGAAAATGAGGTTTTACTCAATGAGGACTGTAGATGGGAACACCACAAATGATGGGCTCTGAAGACTCGTGGACTGTAGCATGTGCGTGTTCAGTGAGTGCTCTGGAAGCAGAGAGCCCGCGTGGGAACCTGGCTCCACTGCGCGCCAGCTGCACCCTTTGGGTAAAGTGCTGTGACCCTGTGTGTCTCATTTGTCTCATGGCATCCATCATAGAATTACTGTCAGGATTAAAAGCTGAAAACCTATAAATGCATATTATAATACTTTGTTCATTTTATTTTATTTTGGTAAGAACACTTAATGTGAGATCTACCCTTTTAACAAATTTTTAAGTGCATGATTCGGTATGGTTGACTCTAAGCACAATGTCGTCCTGCTTGACTGAAACTTTATGCCCATTAATTAGGAATTCCCCATTTCCCTCTCCCACATCCCCTGGCAGCCACCATTTCACTCTGATTTCATGAATTTGACTATTTCAGATAATTTGACAGCATGGATCAACCAACTTGAGGTCACCATGTTAAGGGAGATAAGCCAGTTACACAAGTATTTGCATGATTCCACTTACATGAGATTTCTATTCAACTTTTTATATTTAAACTAAACTTGGGTATCTTAACTAATTCTTAGACGAGAGAACAATGGGTGGGCGTCACAAGGCAAGGAGAATCAAGTAGAGTTTTTCTTCACATTTCACCTGGTGTTCACGGCCTTGACACCCCGAATAAGACTTTTCTCCTTTTTAAACTAAGCCCCAAAAGTCGGAAGGGCAATAAACATAACATTACCTTTGTTTCAGAGAAAAATAAGAGTAAGTTTATAATACAATTTCTATTTCTAACAAATAGCTAGAATTTATAGTGGAGAGTTAGAAGGGAGTTTCATTTTATCCTTAAGTTTTTGAGACAAGTTGTTTAGTTATTAATTTCATTTTATTGTCCAGGCAACCATTTATTTATTAACTAATATCTTATGGTACCCCTACTTGTGTGTGGGTACTTAAAAAAAAGTCAGTTTATTTATCCTATTTCTGTTTAGGGGTTTGAAATTGGTATGCTACTTGCTTCCATGAAACCTTTTTTCCCAATATAAATCCAAGAATCTCTAAATTATAAATCTCTGAATTGACCATCTTTGGCCATAGCTTGAAGAAAAATGAGGTCAAATATCAGCAGTTTCCCAGAAACTGAAATTGTTGAAAATCTCATGGGCAAATTAATGAAAATTACATTTCTTGCTGCACAGGGAAGAGGCTTGAGTTTTAGAAAAGTCACACTGGCTTTTGCATGTTCCCAAGAGAGATCCTTTCTTTAGAAAATAAAATAAAACTTAAAAGTTCACTTGGCTGCTTAATCTGCAGTTGAAAACTGGTGGACACACAGCATGTGTGATAGGCTAGAATTCCACCCTGATTTCTTTTCATAGGCACAGCTGCAGCTGGGTTCTCCGTGCAGACCTTAGCTTGGGCAGGAGCCAGAAGAAATGGTTTTTTAGATGCTTATGTCCCTCTGCAAAGAATCTTCAGTTTTAAAATTAAACTTAAACCTGCCGAACTCTCTAAACATCTGGGCCAGATGAGAGCTGATGTGTGGGTCCCACTGCAAAATTTCTGATTCTTTATTATAGATGCCATGCTGCTCTGGCCAGCCCACAACCACTGGAAGCCTCTCAGGCAGCTAGCTTAGCCCAAGCAGGTAGTTTTGATGGGCAGTATATGTTTAAGACACATGCCCACATCCAGCTGATGAGGGCTTTCTAAGCTACTACTCTAAAAAAGAGATCTACCAACCAGGAGGATAGAGGAAGCCGTGGGTGATATTCTTGTCTGCTAAATAGAAGGAACATTTTTGGCTCTCAGAAGGAGTAACCCTGACATCAGCCCGCAGACAGTCTGGAACAGTGGGAGGAAGAGGAGATGTGTCTCCCTGTTGAAAGAGAGAAAAGAAAAAAAAATTACGCCCACAGTTGTGGCTCACCCACTGCCTTATATGGTTCATCACTTCCCTAGAATGTTTTTCATTTAAGCTTTTCCTATTTTCTTAGTGAATCAAGTCTACGCAAGCAATGGGAATGGACGTTTTCAGCAATGTTTTCTTCTGTGGTTCCCTCTGGTTAGGGACATCAGGAGGGCAAATCAAATACACCTTGGAAAAAAATATTTGCAGAGTAAAATCTGAATTGAGAGTAGAGAAATGATGGGAGCTATAGCTAAAAACCAAAATCCTTTTTCAGGATCTAACTTTTAGATGATAATATATATTGTACTTGTAAATAAAAATTGAAAGTCAAATATAAATAAGTTATTTTTAAAATACAGATATAAACTCAGTATATTATTCTTCAGCTGGGCAAGAACTTCCAATCAATCTAAGATTAATTCAAAGAAGGTGTAGCTGTCTAAACATACTTATTTTTGGATTTAAATAAATTTGCAGCTATGTTTCACTCATTATGAAATTAGGGATATATTTTTTTTATAATTTCTTTGTAATTTTATTTATGTATTTAGCTATCTATCTATCTATTTATTTATTTATTTAGACAGGGTCTCACTCTGTTGCCTGGGCCAGAGTGCCATGGTGTCAGCCTAGGTCACAGCAATCTCAAACTCCTGGGCTCAAGTGATCCTCCTTTCTCAGCCTCCCAAGTAGCTGGGACTACAGGCATGTGCCATCATGCCTGGCTAATTTTTTTTTTTTTTTTTTTGGAGAGGTAGGGTGTCGCTCATGCTCAGGCTGGTCTCGAACTCCTGAGCTCAAGCGAGCCACTGCCTTGGCCTCAGAGTGCTAGGATTACAGGTGTGAGCCGCCGCGCCTGACCTGTAACTCTATTTAAAGACTAGTATGATAATTTATTCATGAGACGATATTCTATAAATGTGCTGCCTAACTCAAGTATTTAAAGCAATACTATATTACATGATCATCATATTTTGATTATCATATAATCACGGGTACATTTTGTTATTGGTTTAGTTTTTTCAGAGATTTTAATTTTTATACGCCCTCTACTGCCCACAATGGATATCTTTCTTAACAAAACTTGGCATAATTTATATTTTTAAAAAGTTAAGTTAGACTAGGATGTCCGTCCTTTATCCACTGCATTGTGCTGAAAGCACAAATTAGCTATAGTGTCTAAAAGGCATGAGTTTGATTCACAAAGGAAAAGGCAACATGCACTGTATGCTATATTCACAGGCAAGAGAGTACCATGCTGTGGTATAGTACAGGTAGGAGCTGAAGATTAGAGGGAAAGCCAAGCAGAGACTTTATCCCCTGACATACCGCAATGCTCTATCCAGAAAACATGATACAGAAGTTAAGTAAACTTCTCGATTTAATTGAGTATATATATTTATCCTGCTCCCTTCTAAAATTCCATTAAAAGGACAAAAATAATGAAGACACTTAAGAGATGACAAGAAATCGTCAGAAGCTGGAAATTAGATAAACAAAGATAAACACATGATAACCTGACTTAGTAGATTGGTATACACTGACTACCAAGAGCCTATGTTTGGGGAAAGCACCAAGAAGCAGATTCCTACTGTAGAACCCCAGAGGGGAAGAACCTAGAGTCTCCTAAAGACAGTCGATGTGCATAAGGCTTGAAACAGAGAATAGATTGAAAGTCTGCAAAAAAGTCCAGACAGTATTTCAACTCTCTGGAGAGTCTGAACTAGAAGGACAATCAGACTAAAGGACACAGGCACAGTGAAGAGCAGGGTCACCACACTGAAAGCAACGGGATTAAATAAAACTCTACATACTGAGTGACAAGACTCTCCCAGTCTCACTGCCGTAGGTAGCCTGCATATCGTATACACTGGGTCAAATTAGAAATGTCTACTCTTTGCAAAACACACCAGCCTGAAAGGAAAACTAGATACTTTCAGTTGGTAGTCCCAAACAAAATAGCTGATTCTCTTCCTGATCAACCTACAGTGGAGCCTATCAGTTGGAAAGCCCCAGCCATGTAGTTTATTGCCTCACCCTTAAAATACAAACTGATAGCCAAGGTCTACTAGATATTGGGGCAGAGGGAGAATAAAAAGTCGATGCAGAGAGCAGAAGAAAACTTTCTTCTCAGAGTATATATGGCACCCATAAAGAAAGAACAGAAAGCAATAAAAAAAGATAAAAGAGCTCTTGAGGTTTAAAAATATAATAGCAGAAAGCAAATATTTAGTAAGATCTAGAAGATGAAGTCACAGATATGTCTCAAAAGTGGAATTAAAGACAAATGGACAAAAGTAAGGAAAAGATAAACACATTAGAGGATCAGCCCAGGAAAGTCTAATATCCTATTAATTTTGAAAAAAAATTTATTTCTAAAACTACAAAGCCAGTTAAAACATCAATTAAGCATATAGACAGAATGAAAACATTTTGAGACACACAAAGCCTAAAAATGTATCTTCCCTTCTTTCCTTCTTGGGAAGCTCCCAAGTGATATAGTCCACCAAAATAAGAGAAAAACCAAGCAATATGAAAATATTTATATTAAATGCATTAGATTATCTCTCACTATTTATTTCACTCTCCTTCAGGTGGTAGAGTCTGCAAAGCTAAAAACATTTGTTTACATTCTTTCAAAAATGTATCATAGTAAACAATTCGGAATGACCATGTTTCTCCACTTAGTATATAGGGCACATAAATTTGTTGTAAAATGGGGAAATGAGGATTATCAACTGCTGAGTCAGCCCTACAGACACCTGGTGTATTGTGAGTTTGAAATTTACTAACATGCACCTTTATCATTTTATTCTAATGTTCCACGTTAGTTTTACTTGAAGTAATATACAGTACATAGGTGTAGCCATACATGCATTTTCCACAATGTAAGGAAATTGAGATGCCTATATTTGATAGTTAAAATTATGAAAATGTTAAGAAGAGAAGTTTATTGTAATTTTTTAATGAGACTGTGGCTGTAAAAGTTGTGGTCAAACAATTTAGTTGGGCAAAATGTTTACCATTTTCTCAAAATAACATAGACTTTGGGTTTTGGGAAATGGAATGATAGCTTCAACCAGAAAGTACTAAAAAAAAATTACACATTTTCTGCTAACTGAAAATCTTCGGATTTATTTCAAACTTGAACCCTCAAATAGAAGTGCATCAAGACCAGGAAAGAGGATGTGGCCTCCTTTATAAAAACAAGATTATGCAATACACAGTCCTCCACAAGGATGGAGGAGAGATATGGGCACATCATTCCTGAGCCTTGCTCTCATGAGAGAAATAGTGAACCATTACCACCACCACCATCACCACCACCATCACCACCACCACCACCACCACCACCAACACCAACACCATCAACACCACCACCATCACCACCACCCACCACCAACACCATCACCATCAACACCAATACCACCAATAGCACCGTCATCATCATCATCATCATCACCATCACCACTAACGCCACCACCACGATCACCACCACCACCATCACCATTACCACCACCACCATCACCACCATCACCACTACCACCACCACCACCACCATCACTATTACTATTACCATCATCACCACCACAATCACCACTACCACTACCACCACCACCATCACCACCACCATTACCACTACTGTTATCACCACCACCATCACCACTACCATCATCACTGTGGGCAGTCTGCAGGGAGATCAGCTATTTCGCCCCACAAGAAATTGGTTCCCTTAAGTAGAGGTCATCACAAAGGACAAGAAAATAATAGGAAATACAGAGAATAATAGAAATAAAAGAATACACAGAGATGAAGGTATAGTTTTATAGATTTATATAAAGAAATTGGGTAAAGCAAAGTTACTCAGGGGTCCCCACAACATCCCCATCAGTTGTGGGACCCAGAGCGGGATTTCACGTAGGTTTTTATAATCACAGATATCAGTTATCAGTTGCCAGGGGTAACAGATTTACATAACAGGTAGTTCGGTTGCCAGGAGTAACAAATTTACATAACAGGTAGTTCGGATTCCAGTAGTAACAGATTTACATAATAACAAGTAGTTCGGTTTCTGTTAAAAATTTTTCCAAAAGGCTTCTAAAAATTCCTAATCTACTCTATGTGAACAAATGGTTACAAAATCTTTCAAGGACTAACTTCTAAGTTCTAAAAGACAGCTATAATTTAACAAAGGGTAATACAGAGATATAGTGGCTCCATATTTCTTTTATCTAGTTATTGTGGATTGAGACAGACAGGAGTAAGCAGGAACTCGGCTCTTATGCTAATTTGCTCTTAGCCACAGGTGTTCACCTCGGTCTGGGCACTCATTATTCCAGCTCCCATTCTGTGGCACCAAGTATTTACCTGCCTTGTCTTTCAAGAACAGGGAGACACCACAAGTTTGAGAATAACAGAAGCCTCTTGGAACGCATCTGCTACCGGAGTTTCAATACGCCCTCCCGAGGCAAGGCAGCCTTTGATATGCAAACTAATGGGTTCACTTATTCCTTCAAGGCAAAGCCCTGCAAAACCCTGAAATCATTCCTATCTTTAATATAGCAATATTGGGTGATACAATAAAATAATAATCTTATGAGCACATTTCAATCATCTTTCCTCAACACATAGCCACCACCATCAACATTACCACCATTACACTACCATCATCACCACCACCATAACCACTACCACTACTACCACCACCACCACCATCACCATCACCACTACTTCACCACCACCACCATCATCACCATCACTACCACTACCATCACCACTACCACCATTACCACCACCATCATCACCACCATCACCACCACCCTGACACACATACACAGCTTCAATCCTGACATCTTTTCAGAGTTCCCTGGAATTTTTGAAGCCAGAGGACAGAAAGTCAGGAAAACAATAAATAGAACTCAGACACTCAGATGAAACCTGAACTCCTTAGCTCACAAAATCCTTCCAGAGAAGTAAATGATGAGCACAGACAGAAACATGAGGTGTTGTTACTTCTAGTCTGGCATGGGTACAAAACAGAATTTGAACAGAGGATAAAATTATTTTTATTCAAGTTATAGATGCTTCCTACCTGTAGGTTTAATGTAAAAGCTAAAACTTATTTATTTGAAGATTAGATATTTATGATCTTGCCTATATATATAACAAAACATATATATGGTTGTATGATTTTTTCTATAGGGAGAATGATTTCTCATATTTCAAAAAAAAGTTTGTAACACACAATGATGTCACTAGTTTTTAAAGACTCACAAAACATGATTAGGTCATAATTTATAATATCAGAGGTAAGCTTTAGAAACAAAAAAAGCCTTTTTAAAAATTCAAGTATGTGTGCTATATACATAAATGGAGAGAGAGAGAGAGAGAGAGAGAGAGAGAGAGAGAGAGAAAGAGAAAGAGAGAGAGGCATTTTTCAAAGTATGCTAGATTTTTCTCCTCTGAAAAAGTTCTTTGATTTCATACTAAATTCAGAAGTGTCTATTCTAAATGATAATCATATTTCTTGCTCTTATTTTTAATTTTTTGACTAGCAACAGAAAAACTAGTTCACACCTTCCTACTGAGCAGGTCCGGAAGCAAAATCCATGTACAGCCTGACCAGCCTTAATGGTTTTGAAGTAGTTGTTGTAGGATCATGATTTCAAATGACAGTGACTTCCCCAGAACTCTTCTGAGATAACAACAAAAAAAGTTAGAAAACCCTCCAAAACCACAGAAAAACAAAAGCTCCATAAAACTTAAGGGCACAGGCCAATTGGGTCCATGGTCTAAAAAGTGCTTATTTAAAGTCTGATTTTTCAAACACAGAGCTGATTTACAACATTTTTATGTGAATCCCAAAACATTCTTGTATGTAATTTTCTCGAACCACAACACACTAACAGAGTAATTTCTGAATTAGAAAGCAGAAAATTGCTAGAATTCCATCCTGTCACATGGAGGGAGAAATACACAAGTAGTTCTGTGGGATCAGTGAAAGGACAGGAACTTTTGGTAACAAAGCAGCTAGTTTTAAAACGATAACAAAGAAGAATTGTACTAAACTCCTAGGCTGAACCTACTTAGAATCTCTCTGCCTTTGGTTTCCGCTGAAGCTCATATAAATTCAGGAATGCAAGACAGCAGGGGAAAGTATTAAAAATATAAACATCCCCTTTAACACCAAACAAATCCTCGTACCTAGATTTTTCAAAATAGATAATCGAATAAGACTGACCTTGAATATGCTGCCCCCCTCAAAAATAAAAATAAAATACAAATTATTTTAAGGAAAGTTATATGTTAAAGAAAATCACAAACAACTGAACTTTGTGCATATTAAGAAAGTAAAGTTGCCACCAACCGTGTATATGAACTCAGGTAACTGTTGGTAAAATATTTGCCCACATTGGGAAGCAAACAACATTAGTACTCCATTACCACTGACCACAATTGAACCACTGGAAGCAACAGAGCTGGCTTTCAGAACACACACAGCTTTAATTAGTAATAGGAAAATATGCTTATTTTTCTCCAAAAATCTTGAATTAGAACAAGAAGAGTAGATAAACCAGATACAAGCAATCACTTTCTTTCTAGAAAAGAGGTGGTACTCTTATCAAGATTAATAATTGCTAGAGTTTGTCATCAGTCTCTGCATCTAAAATACTAAGATTTTTCCTACAAAAACAGCTTCCTGATTATTTATTTACACTTCTGGTTGACAACAGCACAGCTTTGTCATTAAAAATCTCTTAAAATAATGATCGGGATTAATTCATCCAATGCACCATTTCATTCAGTGAGCATTTACTGGGCGACTTTATTGTGCTGGTAACACATTAAATAAAACCATCCCTACCCTGAAGGAGTGTTTGGACTTATTTTTGGCAGACTTTAAACTTTATTCTAATTTATAATACATTTTCCTTATTGCCAATGAAGTTCAATGCTGAGTTCATACCCTTTGTCCATTTATTAAGTAAATGCTTGTCATTCTCTTGTTTATTGGTAGAAATTTATTAGCTATTCTGGATCCTAATTACTATTCTATACACTCATCATTTGTTTCTTATATGCAATGCAAATATATTGCACCATCCATAACTTTGTCATTTTGTCACATGTTAATGTTCATATAGTCATATTAATCAAAGTCCTCTGTATTTTTATTGTTATTCTTCTGTCCTAAGAAATCCTTCTCTATCCCAAGGTCATAAGGATATGTACAAAGGCAAACATGGATTTGTTATTAATATTTAGGTCTATTAATCGACCAGTAATTTAATTTTGTGTGTGGTGTAAAGTAGGGATCTAATGTTCTCTTCTTTTTGGGTAGTCAACTGTAGCACCATTTAGTGAAAGGGAGTTTGCCAGATAGTCAAGAGGGAAGAGGATTTAAATAAATGGATTCTCAAGCTCAGTCTAGAAAGATCTGTGACATAACACATCTGTCCATGTAAGTCTAGCCTGACTTATTAGAGTGCTAGATCCTTCAGAAAAGGGTTACGTTTTGTTCACATTGTGTTCCTTGAGCCAACCACAGCACATAGCAGATAATAAAGCATGTGTTACAAAATCAAATAAATACAAAGTCCTTTATAATCTAGTTATCTTCACCTTCTAGGTGCACCCACCATATACTTGGGGAATACCAAATGAATAACGTGCCTCTGAACTTCCTGTTGCTTCTGTTTGAAAAGTTCTTTTCTACCTGCCTTACCAACTGGCCAGTTGGTCTGTAAACATTTTCTACTTTCTCCAGACAAAACACAATGTATTCCTCTTTTGTACCCACACAGCACCTAGGAAAACCTTTATGTAATACCTGGGGCATTGTCTTTCAAGCTACAGTAGGCCAGTGAGCTCCCTTTGGGATTAAAGGATTAAGCTGTCTCTAGCCTACAGGGCTCAGTGGACTCTGCAACTCACCAGCGGGGACAGTGTATACGAGCTCCACATGGGCATCTTCATAGCTTTGCCAAATCCACTGACATATTCCTTATGGTAAAGGAGACAGTGGTCCATGTTCTTCTGAATAACTCTGGGCCTCCCAAATGGCAAATTTACTTTCGCTGTTGCTGTTACTAAAATTAAAACAACATAAAATAAGAAGATTTGTGAAATCAGCAAATCCTTCTATGCATATAACAACTACCACTCTCCTATGGCTTATTATGGGGTCAGGTACTCAACAAATGCTTATTATCTTTAACCTCTTTTAATTCTTACAGTAACCCTATGAGGTAGCTGTTATTTTTCCATTTTTCAGATTACAAAATGAAGGCTTACATAAGTAAGGCCAAGCAAGAGGCTAAGCAAGGATCTGAGGCCCGCTCTCTCTGGCTCCTTATGTTTTATAGCTCACAGGACATTATTTGAAGAGATAAAACCTCAACATCAAAAGTGCATACTTCATAACAAAGATGACCTACTTTAGTAATTGTCACAGAAAAGATACTGGAATTTTATAAAAGTATGCCTGCTATGATCTGAATGTTTATGTCCCTCCAAAATTCATGTTTAAATCCTAATCCCCAAGGTGATGGTGTTAGGAGGTGGGGCCTTTGACAGGTGATTGGGTCATGATGAATGGGATCAACGCTTTTATAAAAGACACCCCATAGAAACCCTCACCCCTTCTGCCATGTGAACTTAGAGTGAGCAGAAGGCCGTTGATGAGAGAGCAGGCCCTCACCAGAAACTGATTCTGCTGGAGCCTTGATCTTGGACTTCTCAGCCTCCAGAACTATGAGAAATAAATTTCTGCTGTTTATAAACCACCCAGACCATGGTATTTTGTTATAGCACCCAGAATGGACTAAAACAACCTCCTAATGTATCTATTTATTTTTATTTGTATGCTATTATAACTTAGAAATCCATCAATTATTGATAGTTTAAAAATCTGAAAGCTATTCATGCCATGAATAATGCTCGGTAGATTATAGGAAGATTATCAAAACAACTAACACATTCACTGAACATTTAACTGTAGACCAGGCACATATATTAACCCATTTAACCTTCATAGTATCTCTATAAAGTAAGTATCCTCATTTTATGCACGATGAAACTGAGACATAGTGAGTTTAATACAAGAATACGTAAAAGATAACAGGTTATAATAATGCTACAGGACAGGCACTTCTGCAACTTCTTTCCATGTATTAATTTTTTAAATGTTTATAACTACATGGGATGAGTACAGTTATAGATGAGAACAGTGAGGCACAGAGAGGTTAAGTGATTTGCCCCAGGTCACACAGCCAGGAAGCAGCAGAGGTAGGACTCAGACCCAGGCAGCTGTGTCTGTTTAAGAAAGGGAACAGGGAACTGCAGATGAAGCAAAACCATTTCAAAGAAGTTATTATGTTCCTGGAACCATTGTAACAACCCCCTTCCCCCATGCTTACAAATACTGCTGTTATTAGATCTGTTGTGGGATTTTTTTTCCCTCCTATATATTGGTAATAAAACCTTTATGTTCAAAAGCCTCTGTGAGCTTATTTTGGAAAATCCCAAATTGGCAATGTTGTGTTTTGTTAGGTCTAAACATCAAAGACTTACATGTTTTCTATTGACTTACTTTCTTCTTGGGTGAGATTTAGCATTTGATTCACTTGTTCTAGACGAGCACTCTGCAAGATATTGAGGGGTGTAAGGGGAGGAAGTAAGTCAAAGGGATAACACATGTTTTGAAAGGTGATCAAGATTATTTCTGCTGTAATCATATTAAGTGTTTTATTACTGAACAAAGAAGCCAGACTCACTTGAGTTTAAGTTCTGATTCTGCCACTACTCAAAAATACAGAGATACTGATGCCCCCTGCATCCTTTTTTATGTTTGCGGGAGTATGCAAAGATACAACTGGTAATGGGGCAAAGCATCTGAACACAGCTGGAATCAACACCTGAGTTGGGATGACAACAACACAGTGATTCTCAAGATTGAACATGCATCAAGTCCCTTGAGGGTTTTGTTAAGATATGGATTCTCATTCAGTAAACCTGGGTTGGGGCCTGAGATTCTGAACCTCTAGCCAACTCGCAAGTGATCCAGATGCCGGTGCTGGGGCCACACTTTGAGTAGCAAGGGGCATTCTTTACAGAGAAGAATCCAGGGTTTGGAGTCAGAGAGACCAAGCTTTTGTGACCCTGGACAATTTACCTAACTTCTCTGAGCTCTCTTTGTCTCTAAAATAGGGAATACCCACTCTCTACTGTTAGTAGGATTATTTTTTCATGGCTGCTTCATTGCGGTTATCAAGAGTAGCAGGTAGGAAAACCACACCCTTACTGATATTTGCTGTGGATTTGACTTTTATTGAGTAGTTTGACTGGACTATTGTGTCTTAAAGCCTCTTTTGGTTGATTATTTATTTCTGTGATACAATGTTATTTTAAGGATTAGAGAATGTAAAGTCTTTACCTATCCTTTTTATAAGGAAAAATTCTTTCCTGAGGTAACAGGTGTTTCTTTAGCTCCACAACCACAATTTGAACTTGACATCAAACATACCTTGACATTAGTTTTAGTTTGATGGACTCCTGATAACTGGGCTTCAAGTTCATTCTGAAATCCCAACCCCACCCAGGCGCTCTGATTTTCACAGGTGGACTTGGTTCCTACATATTTTTTTTCGTTTTTTTGAGACAGAGTCTCACTCTGTTGCCTGGGCTAGAGTGTCGTGGTGTCAGCCTAGCTCACAGCAACCTCAAACTCCTGGGCTCAGGCGATCTTCCTGCCTCAGCCTCGCGAGTAGCTGGGACTACAGGCATGTGCCACCATGCCAGGCTAATTTTTTCTATATATTTTTAGTTGGCCAATTAATTTCTTTCTATTTTTAGTAGACATGGGGTCTCACTCTTGCTCAGGCTGGTTTAGAACTCCTGACCTTGAGCGATCCACCTGCCTCGGCCTCCCAGAGTGCTGGGATTACAGGAGTGAGCCACAGCGCCCGGCCGGTTCCTGTATTTTGAGCTCCTATTCTGACCTCTTGCCCTGTGGATCCTCCTAGCACTAGAACTTCACTTTGTTGAGTCTCCTGGGATCTGAAGTCCTACTTGTGAACTCAGCCCAGGGCCTGATCTACTAAACAGACCTTCCCAGTGTCAACTATCTGGCAGTCAGATTCTCCAGTTCTACCGAAAGAAATACCCCACAGCACCTACACTAGTGAGCGTGTCAAAAGCAAGTTACAACAGCCTCCCAGTTCTTTGTGCTCTAAATAACCAGCATGACCATCTGATTCTTCAACTGCAACAAGAATGGTTTATAAGGGAAATCAAAGAGAGCTCCAAGATCACTATTTCGAATGGCTAAGGACAGTTAACGCACAATGCAATTAACAATGACGTTCCAAATAATGCCTTCCAGTTTACAAAGCACATTCACATACTTCATCTTATAATGTATGCACTATAATCTCTCCTCTCCAGATAGGGTTCAGAGAAACCACATACATTTACTAAGTAAATATTCAAGCCAGAACACAAAACTGGTTTTCAGCCACCCTGGTTTAGACTAGCATGTTCCCTTACATTCTCATGCATGCATCAAGTTATTACTTACGTCTTGTAGCTGAGGGCATGAACAGTCTAGAGGATCTGCGGGCAAAGGAGCAGTAAAGCCACAAACAGAAGACCTTGACACCTCCTCTGCATGGGAGGGCTCGTAAAAAGGGACCTTCAGAAGATGGTTTAAACTACCATGGGTTCCATTGTTTGGCGCTGGTTGAATGCGTAGGAGATCTGTTTTTTAAAAAAATAAGTTCAAAGTAGCTTTAAATTGGAAGGCAACAACTCCTATGTGGGAGATGGGAAAAAACAAACACCCACTATCTCACTTCCTTTAATAAATTCTGCTGTAATGAGGTCATGTCCTACAGATGCCATTTGTTTTACTGACTTTCTTCCCCATAGTTTCCAGCAACCAGTCTTTCTAAAGAATAAGAGCTAGCTGGGCCCAGCTACTTGGGAGGCTAAGACAAGAGAATTGCTTGAGCCCAAGAGTTAGAGGCCAGCCTGGACAACATCGCAAGATCCCACCTCTAAAAAAAATAGGAACAATCACTGCAGATGAACCTCAGGAACTTTCATGAAGTGTTTCTGTTCCTTCAGAGTAAAGCTTCATTGAGTAAATTACCACTTTGTCATTGAGCACATAATGATTTTCTAGTATAAAAAGCTATACTCTTAATAAAATCAAGTTTAAAGAAGTCAAATAATTTACAATCTTATTTGTAGAGTATTTACTTAATTAGATGAAAATTTTGTAAGGTTAGATACTTTTTAAAATTAAAATTTTGCTCAATATTTAGAGAACTTTTTCTAATTTTTTTCTATGAACACAAAACATACAAATATTTTACAAACATATCCTTTTAAGTGGCTCCAGCTGACTTCCACCTACTAGACCTCTCCTAGGACTGGAAGTCTATCTAGTTCCTTCTAACCACCCTGCAAAGGGCCAGCAGTCCTGATCACTAATCTAGGCACGGGAACTAAGAATGTAAGTGGTTAAGGCTACACACAACATACCATTTTTTGATGGATCCGTTTTGGTCTTTAAGTCCCATTCAATTATCAAGATTAAGAGAGACAATTGTGAGCAGGTTTATGCCCAAATTCCTAAAGCTAACAGTGCAATTGCAGCTTACTCACTGCCTTGCCTGCATAAATGACTTGTTAATATAATGGTCCGAGGAAAGCATGTAGGTACAGAGGTAGGTTAGGCTCCCAAAATCCTAAAGTTTAAAAAACCTTTAAAGTTTTTAACATTAAGTGTAATAACATGTCTATCCAAATAGGGCTTTCTTACCATCCTTTTATGCCAGATGCCTTTTTTCTGTAATTACAAGAATATACTTGTGTTTTTAGCGTGCTCATCCTGCTTTGAAAAGTTGGAGGTGTTATTTTATTTATCTAAGTTTTATTAAATTGTCATCTAGTAAATAATTAATAGAAAATTTTGGTCTCCTGAGTTCTAAAGTTTATCATTACTAGTAAAACAGAAAGAACTCACTCTTACAGCTGAGTAATTTTGAACAACAAATATTTGTTCATTGTTATTTTTTACTTTCTGTCTTCTTACTGCAGAGCATTTAGCCTCTGGGATTCAATTTATCACTAATTTCAAATTATATTTAAAGCTATGCACACTTTGCTGGGGAGCCGATGTAAATATACTTACCACACATTAGGTTATAGACTTCAATATTTTCAAATGGTTCGATTTCAGTCTTCTCTTTAAAACTGGGTCCGTGTGCCAAAAAGAGAGCCTGGATTGTAATTATTACTAGATGTCAATGAAACTCAAAAAAGTGACACATCTTCCTTCTGTAACAACTCTCCTATTTGTATTAGGCCTCTGTGAGGATTTGTTTTCAGATTTGCAAATGATTTTCATATCATTTCCATCCCTGATGTTTACCAATCAAACATAATCCATGCTGTGTTTATTCTCCTGTCTCTACCTGCTTCCATAGCAGGTCACATGCCACTAGAGAAAGAGGATATAAGCAATAGTGGACAACCAGTATCGGCATAGTGTCTGGACAATATATATTAGAAATTAATCATATAACATCATAAGTTGTTTTCATATTTCTTTCATATCATTCCTCTAATATGTTAATATATGATGAAAAATGTTGATATTTCCAAGCATTAAATTTTTGTGCAACTTCCTAACCCATTTATTTCTCCTCTTTCCTTTTGGGATGAAGAGATCTAAATATTTTGATCTATATTTAATTAATTAATGTTGACCTAATTATATTATTTATAACAGACCTAATTGGTTTAGATTGTAAATAACTAGAAGAAAAGTAATCAAACATAGGAAAGCAGTTCTTTTTTGGTAATGAGGGTATATATAAATATATAATTTTTTTTTTGAGACAGACTCTCACTTTGTCACCCTGGGTAGAGTGCAGTGAGGTCATCATAGCTCACTGCAACCTCAAATTCCTGGGCTCAAGGGATCCTCCTGCCTCAGCTTCCCAAGTAGCTGAGACTACAGGCTCACGCCACAACTCCTGACTAGTTTTCTATTTTTAGCAGAGATGGGGTCTCACTCTTGCTCAGGCTGGTCTCAAACTCCTGAGTTCAAGCCATTCTCCTGCCTTGGCCTCCCAGACTGCTAAGATTACAGGTGTGAGCCATATGTATATTTTTTTCCCCAGGATCAAAGAATTAGAGAGATACGTTTTTCTTGCAGTAATTAATTTAATTATTAAAGAGTACCCTAATTAATAGAAAAGCTCTGTCTCCAGAGATTTTTCAAATATTTACAGAGAGATATAGCTCACCATGACAATGCTAAGAAGCAGTATAGTCATAAAGACCCTAACACATGTTTTTTATATTTGGAAAATATGGTGTTTGTGTGTTATGAATGAAATTAGAAAAGACGATCAGGTTGCAAAAATCATAAAGCTTTACCTATGGGAGAATATCAGCTGCATTTTACTCATAGACTCAGACACACTCCTAACTTAGGGCCTTTGCACTGGCTGTTTCTTCTGCCTGGGACACTTGTCCCTTGAAAATTTTAAAGGCCAATACCTGTACTTTCTTCAACTCTCTGCTCCAATGTCACTTCAAAGACTCCTACTCTTTCCACCCTATTTAAAGTTGCATACTGCTCCCAGGATGCCCCAAAATACTCCTAATATCCCCCTTACCTTGCTCTACTTTTTATTAATTTCCCATAACAGTTATCACCTAACATACCAAATAATATATTCTTTTGTTACCCCTACTGTCTGTATCCCCTCTTAGAAAGAAAGTTTCGTCAGGGCAGGGATCTTAATCTGTGTTGTTCACAGACGTATTCAAGAGTCTTGAACATTGCCTGTCATAAAGTAAGTGCTCAATAAATACCTGTTTATAAAAAGCAGTACATTACCTCCATGCTCTTAAACTCATTGTTAAAACCGTGGTTGCCTCCTCCACAGTATGAACTTGTTTCACTCCTATAAAGAAAAATATTATTACACATTGATCAATCTACTGATGTGAGACCTTATTATAACAGGTTTAATGGATTTTTATGTAGCCTCTGCTTTTATACAGGAAAATTTTTCTGTCAACAGCAGCTTAAATATGCTTATTTTCATGCTCAAATTCATAAGCATGAAGGAAAAAACAGAATAGTAAGAGAGAATAAAGGAAAATTCCCAGGTCTATAAACAGAATTCAAAAGTCTTTTGACTCTCAGATATTGAAAAAAGGATAGTAAGAAAGGCACAGATTAAAAAAAAAAAAAAAAGAATTTGTCTTCAAGCTTGCCCATACCTTTACTCAGGGCAAGTTAATGATAACTCAGTCATCTGTCATTTCATGATGTGAACATGTTCTGAGAAATGGGTCAATAGGCGATTTCATTGTGCAAACACACATAGTAGAGTGTGCTTATACAAACCGAGCTAGTGCAGCTACCACACACCAAGGATACATGGTATAGCCTGTTTCACCTAGTAACATGCAACCTGAACAGCATGTTACTGTACTGAATACTGTGGGCAACTGGAACACAATTGTGTGTCTAAACATATCTAAACATAGAAAAGGTACAGTAAAGATAAGGTATTATAATTTTATCAGACCACCGTTTTTATAAATGCACCATTGTTAACCAAAATGTCACTATGCAGCACATGGCTGTACTTGGCAAGGAGCAGTTTGAGAATCTGAGTTTCAGATTCAGAGTTTATTTTTAGCTTTTGAGCTTTTCTACCATAGGTTGTTACTGTATTATTTGAATAACGTTTCAAATTTAATTAATTTTATTTTTTGCCTACCTTTTTATATTTTCATCTTTGAATTGAGCAGTGTTAGCAATTTTACACATAGTTGGTTTCCATACTTGGAAAAAAATTGAGGTAAATGAACCTAAATCTTTTAAAACAGCAGTGTTTTATTGGGTCAGATTTGGTCTCTGAAGGAAACAAAAGACTCCTCTATTTCCAAAAGTCAGCCTTAAAAGGCTTCTCTCATTTGCTTCCCCAACCCTCACCTTCTACCCCTGGGGCAAATATACACACACAAACACACACAGGGTTTCTGTTTGTTTTTACATTGATGGCTCAATTGAGAGCAGGACAGTAATTTAGTGTCTTAAAAAGTCAACATTAAAAAAATTCATAACTGACTCTCAGTTTAAATAGAAAATAAAAATAAATCACAAATCAAAAAATAAATCACAACTTTGACCAGACCACACTCAACTCTACCTAACAGAGGGAAGAAAAGAGAAGCTAAGTAAATACCTGGTAAGTAAGTACCTGGAATGGGCAAAGCAAGAGGAGTCCTATTTTGTAAGGGGTTTCAACTCAGTTCCCCTAAGGGAATTTTACGTCCTTGGTTAATTCCAATAAAATTGTTAGTATATGGTAAAACTTATTTTAAAAAATATTTTTAGGCCAGGCACTGTGGCTCATGCCTGTAATCCTGGCACTCTGGGAGGCTGAGGCAGGAAAATTACTTGAGGCCAGGAATTTGAGGTTGCAGTGAGCTGTGATAATGTCACTGCACTCTAGCCAAGATGACAAAAGGAGACTCTGTCTCAAAAAAAATTTTTTTTGTTGTTCTTATTGCATAGATCTTTGGTTTCCCAGTATTACGGAAATTATTTGATTGGAGATAATGAAGTTTTAAATTCTTTGTGGAAAGCTGCAATGTTCATTAATGAAAGAAAAGAACAAGGTTTTTTGAACCAAGTCTATATTCTTTCTAAAATTTTTTAATATTTCCATCTCCTAACCCAGCTTAATTAAAAAACAGTGGTAAACATTGCAAAATTTCACTCAGAAGCAAAAGATTTAAATATTTTTTGTAAAAGCTTTATTTTCTATTGCTTTCCAAATGAAAACTTGGGAAATTGGCTCACGTTCATGCCTTCCAACTATTAATTTGGCTCTGGAAGTTACATATGGAAATATGGTAGCTGGCATTTGGAAAAGATGAGTTGATTTTATCTGTCGTAATTGGGCTCGACTTCCAAGTCCTACATGAAATCTTCCGTAACACATTCTCTATTATCTTCTCCATGTCTAATTAATACAGTTGAAATCAAGGCTGGGTCTCTCTGCCACAGTAACGGCACAGGTGGGAGACGAATGAGACTTCTCTCTTGCCGTATCACTTGGCAAGTTTTAGCTTCCTCTGCATATTTTTATCTGTCTTTTCTTTTTTTTCCTCTTCTACCGCCACTGTTCTAAGCTAGATCCTCATTACCTCTGACCTGATTAATCATTCTGCCTTCAGAACTTTTTGAATCTTCCCTCATAACACACACACACACACACACACCCCTAATCTTATTTAACACTATTTTTAACTGCTGGAAATAGAAAAACACATGTTCTAATGAGAACGAATGTGGGTCGGAATATAATGAACCAGGACTTAGCATTACCCTGGAAAATCTAGGTCATAAGTTAACCATAATACTTTTCTGGAGATGCACTACGTAGCTATTTTCACCATCCCCATTGGTCCACAGGCTCCAGGGCTGTCATGAGACTGAGGAATGGGTCACTACCTAGCTTCCTAACAGGCCTTCTGCTTCTGCCCAGAGCCTCCTCCATGTAGCAGCCAGACAAAACTCTCCAAAATGCAAATCTCACTATTGTCTCTCAAGTCACCTTTTGACCACCAATAGCCTCCTATTTTCTTCAAGACTGAAGTCACACTCCTTAGTCCTAACATAACCAGGTCCTTCATGCAGACAGCAGCTTCATGCACTCGGTGCTCCAGCAATACAGAACTGCTAGCAGTTGCTGGACTCTAGTTCTTCTCTCCGGAAACCTGCCTGCTTCTCTCTACTCTTCCTTGCCCCAGAGCTGCTGCTGGTTTAGAAAAAGGTGCCCAGCTGCTCTGGGCAGATTATTTAGAGAAAGAAGCACCTCTTGAAGGACACAGCCTGGCAGAGCTCGGGGCTTGGCAAGCAGATGTCACTTTTGGCAAAGAAAAGGGGTCCCTTTCCTCCTGCCAATACAGCCACCATCAGGGCTTGGGGAACTGAGCAAGGACTGGATTTCCACTCCCACTCACCTTCGTGGCTGGCTGCCTCCGAACAATGCACAGACTGTGCCAGGCAGACCTGCTGCGTGGCGACATATAGCCTGCCCCACCCTAAGTCTTTAAAACCCAGATCAGGAATCACCCCTGCCGGGAGGGAAGCATTCTCTGATGTTCCTCGACATCCACACCTGGGTGTGTAATCATCCTTTTGCTTCTTCAAACTTTGTACTTGGTTAGAGCGCAGCGGTTAGCATGTGATTATAACTGTTTTCTTCCTTCCCACTGGGCGAAGATCCTCAGGATAGGGTCTTTGTTATCTCTAGTTCTTAGAGAAGTGCCTGGGATGTATTTGTCAGTTGTTTATTCCACAACAAAAAGCTAATATTCATGTTCTTTAAAAATGCATTTTAACAATACTTTGACTATGTTTTTGAAACATTGGATTTTCCCAAATCAGTAAAATCTAACAACTTTTAGGGAAAATAAGGATGATGATGAAAGTAGATTATATGAACTATGGAAATTTGCTACAATTGTGAAAAATGGGTCTAATCTAGTTACCAGATAATGCACATTATTACTAATGATAATATACTTTTACTTAGAAAATAGGTAGCCTGAGACTCATGGTTTACGTGTTGGAGGTAAGAGGGAACCCAGGATTTAATCAGTCAGATTCCTCACTTGTTCTTGTTAAGGCTCTATTCGCAATTTCCTTTGATGTAGGTTAGTTTATTTTGTATATTAATGGCAAGAGAATGATAAAACTAGGCTAATCTTGTGCTACAGAAGAGAAAAATGAAGCCCTAAGTTATTAATTTTTGCACATTCCCATGACTAACTGGGTAGGGAGCCGGGCCGTGAACTCTCAGACTGCCGCTCTTTTTACATCTCACTGCTGGTTGTTTAGAAGGATACAAAGCTCGTCACTTGCGACCGAGTTCATTAATGCATGATACCCACAGGCATTCTGATGGCCAGACTCTCACTTTATAACCCTTTCTCCTGCTTCTCCACAGTGGTCTAACTTCTTTAATCTCATACTTCTAACAGTGAATATTTGGAGAACATAACCCTATTTGGACATATGTTTGTTTATGTATTACATACAGAAATTACTAACAATATTATGTATTTAATATCAGTAAAGCTTATTTTTATTCACATATTTGAGAGAAATACTTTCAGAGAATGTCCTGAGCCACAGGGCAGCCACTGATCTATACAAAGGGCTAAGAAACTTGGATCCTAAGGAGACAGGACAGTGCCATCTAGTGACCCTGTGTGGAACTGCACACTCTCTGGCCCACTGGGGGTTCCCAGTTCTCTTACAGAATAGGCCAGTTCCTTATCCTGCACATGTGTGTATCGGAGCTGAGCCCAGCTCCCTTGTCTTCTTTCATCTCCTCTTTCTTTGTCAAACATATCTTTTCAGCCACTGTATTGCCATTGTCATTGTATCCCCTGGCATTACGTTCATACATGTAAGATAGGCCAGAAAAATACCATATGATCTGGACACTGTTCATATCCACTTATGCATGTGGAAAAATACTAGAATGAAATACAAAAATAGGAATCATTAGTTTAGCTGCCAGAAAGTGTATATTTATTTGTTTGCTGACTTATTATCCGTTGTCTCCACTGCAGTATGTGCCCCATGAAGTCAGGAATCAGGTTTGTATCCCAAATGCCTGGAACAGGGCCTGGCTCACACAGAGCAAGCATTCAATAAAATTTTGCTGAATCAATGAATTAATTGGTTACTTGGGATGGAATGATTCAGAATGGTTTTTGTTTTCTCTACATTTTGCGAATGCTCAATGATCAACATGAATTACGATTATAAATAGAAATAAGAAATAAATGTTACAACAAATTCATCAGCTCAGCTGTACAGCCATAAGAGCGCGCTTTTGTAAAAATCTTGAAGCTGACAAAGATCTTAAAGAGCTGTCTAATTAATCACTCACTAGCAGCCTAGAAGACAACTGATACCACCTCTCTGCTGCCTTACTGGACATTACAGTTGGGGGTGGGAATGTGTTGGTGCCAAAAGGCTCTAGGACAGCGGTTGGAACAATCTCGGCCCTCTTCCTTATTCTCGTCTGTGTTGTGAAGACTAGGCTACTAAGATCAGCAATCTAATAGCAATAACTTGCAATACAAAAGTGCTAAAAAGCATTTAAAAGGTCAATAAAATGTCAATGCTCAGGAAAATACACAATGATCATAATAGCAGGGTAAGGTTAGGTCAATTTATAATAAAAGACGGTCGTTCAAAGTATTATGAGCTAAGTTAACAGACACACGAACCTCGCAGCCAGCCATTGTCGATCCACCAGAAGATTAACTTTGTCAATTCTGACGTTTTTGGCATAGTGCAGTCGCTTTGGCAAATCAGGAGACAAATAGGGTTTGAAATGCTGATCGGATTTTCGGCACTAAGAAACAAGTAAATATGTCATGACATATAAAATATGCAAACTAATTCAAAAATTTCATCTCTCTAGGACAATTTATGAAGCACCTTTTAAAAGTAAAGGGATTTAAGCTTGGCTAATCAAATAGAAATATTAAACTTATTATTAACATAGTCAAATGACCTAATTATGATTTTTATTGTTGGAACAATAATCAGGTTGCTATTAAATATCTGGTTTAAATTTGGTGTTTGATGTTTTAAGTTTTTCTTCCTTGGGTATACATTTTAAGCCATCATAAATCACCTTCTTTTTTTGACAGAAAATAGATACGTCTAGATTTAGAGTGGCAATTACAACTTTCAAGTCTAGATTATATATAAAAAGTATGGGTAAAAAATTCTAAAATCAGTTTAATTGCACCAAAAGCCCGTTCCCAACTGACTCAATTTCCCTTTTAAATGGCCTACATTTTCTTAGTTTTCAAATCAAATCAACAGCTTTTGAAACCTACTCTGGTCTTCCTACTTGAGAGACTCACAAATTGGAATAAAATTTTGTTTCTTTAATAATTACTACTGTAACTGTACTATTACAGTACTGTACTATTTTAAAACTATAAAAACACAAATCACATTGGCATCCACGTAAAAGAAAAATGAGGAAATGAGAAATAGAACTACAAAGGAACTTTCTCTCCCTCATGACCTTTTTTGAGAAAGAAGAGGGGAAAAACAGAAAAAACATAACGGAAATGAAATTTTTTCTATCTCCTCATATCTCTTAAACCACAATATCTCGTGTATATTAACAAGCCTGTGCCACTAGTATCTCATGCTCAATTTATATAAGAACGGTAAGAGAAACTATGAAACAATTTACAAAAACAAAATTTAAAAAATATATAGCAAACCGGAGATCAAGGAGAGTTGACAGAATGAGGGAAGAAAGAGAAACGTGTTTATTGCAAATACATTTTTGTCAGGTTTTTCTTGCCTATTCTGGTATCTTTTCCAGGAATATTATTTTTCTCTTTTTTCATTTTTCATTACTTCTTTCATAAGCCAATATTTTTGTAACTTCAGGCAAACACACGCTGGCAGCTGATGAATGCACAGCTTACCCCAGAATTCAAGGAATTAGAGCAAAGTTCTGATGTCTCTCATGCAGCCAGAATGTTTCAGAATGTGAAGAGTTGCCAGTTTATGTTTGGTTATGTTTGTCTAATACAAGCTCAATATGGGCCCCCAGAACTGCATACGAGGAATATTGCACAGCATCTTCACCAGGAGTAGATTCAATCTCAAGAAACCAATTTCTTTGCTCATCCCTAACAAGTAACTCCTCATCCATTAAAGTTTTATTATGAGATTGCAGCAATTCAGTCCCATCGTCAGGCTCCACTTCTGATTCTAGTTCTCTTGCTGTTTCCACCACATCTGCAGTTACTGCCTCCACCAAAGTCCTAAATCTCTCAAAGTCATCCATGAGGGTTGGAATCAACTTCTTCCAAGTTGCTTTTAATGTTGATATTTTGACCTCTTCCCATGAATCACAAATGTCCTTCCTTAATGGTATCTAGAATGGTGACTCCTTTCCAGAAAGTTTTCAATTTACTTTGCCCAGATCCATCAGAGGAATCAGGATGGCAGCTATAGCCTTACAAAAGGTATCTCTTAACTGATACGACTGGAAAGTCAAATTTACTCTTTGATGTATGCACCGCAGAATTGATATTGTATTAGCAGGAATGAAAACAACATTAATCGCCATGTAATCTTACCTTAACCACTCCTTATACATCTCCATAAGAGCTCTTTTTGGGTGACCAGGTTCATTATCAATGAGAAGCAATATTTTGAAAAGAATCTTTTTTTTCTGAGCGGGAAGTCTCAACAATGGGCTTAAAATACTCAGTGAACCATGATATCAACAGATGTGCTGTCATCCAGGCTTTGTTGTTCCATTTGTGGAGCACAGGCAGAGTAGATTTAGTGTAATTCTTAAGGGCTCTAGGATTTTCAGAATGGTAAATGAGCATTCACTTCAACTTAAAGTCACCAGCTGCATTGGCTCCTGACAAGACAGTCAGCCTGTCTTTTGAAATATGGAAGCCAGACGTTGACTTCTCCTCTGTAGCAATGAAAGTCCTAAATAGCATCTTCTTCCAATAGAAGGCTGTTTCTCTACATTGAATATCTGTTATTTAGTGTAACCACCTTCATCAATAATCTTAGCTAGATCTTCTGGATAACTTGCTGCAGCTTCTATTAACATCAGCACTTGCTGCTTCACCTTGCACTTTTGTGTTACGGAGACGTCTTCTTTCCTTAAATCTCATGAACCAACCTCTGCAAGATGCCAACTTTTCTTCTGAAGCTTCCTCACATCTGTAAGCCTTCACAGAATTGAAGAGAGTTAGGGCCTTGCTCTGAATTAGGCTTTGGCTTAAGGGAATATCGTGATGGGTTTAATCTTCCATACAGACCTCTAAAACTCCCTTTATATCAACAATAAGGCTGCTTTGTTTTCTTATCACTCACGTGATCACTGGAGTAACAATTTTAATTTCCTTCAAGAATTTTTCCCTTCATTTGCATTCACAAGTTGGCTAACTATTCGGCACAGAGACCTAGCTCTTGACCTATCTTGGCTTTTAATCTGCCTTCCTCACTAAGCTTAATCATTTCTAGCTTTTTTGGGGTTTTTTTTGCTTTTTTTTTTTTTTATTGGGGGAAAACTACAAAGCTTTTGATTTAAAGTGAGAGACCTGCAACTCTTCCTTTCACTTGAACACTTAGAGGCCATTGTAAGGTAATTAATTGGCCTAGTTTCAATATTGTTGTGTCTCCTGGGAATAGGAATCCCGGAGGAGAGAGAGGCAGAGAGACAAAAGCAGCCAGCCGATGGAGCAATCAGAACACATACAACATTTACTGATAAAGTTCACCATCTTATATGAACATGGTTTGTGGCACCCCAAAACAATTAAAATAGTAACCTCAAAGATCACTGATCACAGACCATCAGAACAGATATAATAATTTAAAAGTTTGAAATGTTGTGAGAATTACTAAAACGTAGCACAGAGACACGCTGTTGGAAAAATGGTGCTCATAGTCTTGCTTGCCACAGGCGTGCCACAAAACTTCAATTTGTAACATCTGTGAAATGCAATACAATGAAGTGTAATAAAACAAGGTATACCTGAAACTAAAAAACAGGTGTACTTAAATATTTAGTCTCATTCCAACAGTAATGAATTTATGAATTCCTTGTAGTAAATATATATGTGTATAATATATAACTACTAAAACTACCACACAAGAACATTTCAGGTCTCTTTAGAGGTAGTGAGAATTACCTTGAAAAATACTGCATTAAGCTATCTGAAATATTCTTTGCTCATTTACCTACAACCTGAGATGTGAGAACCAATCAAAATCAGTTGCAATTATACTTAGGAGATTATTTTTCTGTGATTCACCATTTTCTGATATCAAGTCACACAAGAAATGACGCTGACTAGTTCAACCCTTTTGAATGGGATTAGCCCTTGCAATGCAAATCAGGAGTCCGTGCTGTGACCCCACTGTCACCCCAAACTAATTTCAGGTGTCAACTCCAAAATGAAAACAGCTAAGATAAAAGCAACCAATATGTATATAAAATAATGTTGCTGGCAGGTTTAAAAAATAAATTAATTGGGCTTAGACTCAGAAATATGGAATACAAATTTCTCAGAACCCAGATTAAAGTCATTACATTAACTTAAACATATGTATTAAGGAGACTGAATACTTACACTGAGGTTCCTAACGATTTCTTCAGAATTAACTGTTTCAAAAGAAGAGAAATAAACGACATTACAATCGATACTTGACAACCGCAAAGAATGTGAACAACTCAGGTGAATTCGACACATACATTAATGAATAACTATAATCTAATAAAATGAAATTTAAAATTATTTCAAGAAAAGAATTACTTTGTCACTTAACAATGGAGTACTGGATATATTTTAACCTAACAATATTAGATATTACTATAGACTTTATAAACTGTACTTAAACATGAGAATTTCTCATTTGTTTCTGTGTAGTCTTCCCAAGAAGTCAGTAGGGGTTGTGATAATCCCAACACACTCTCAGAATCAAGAAGCTATGGTTATTCATTTTCAGTTTTACCTTTTTTTTTTCATATGCATGTCTTCATACTTACAACTGAAAAAGTCATGAGGTATATTCCGAGTCCTGATGCGGGGGGCAGGCCCTTCAAACATGAAGAAGGTTATTTGGGGAAAATAATCAGTCATATATTCCACCTTGTTACAATAAGTCTGGTCCATTCCTAAATGAAAAAAAATCCACTGAATGTGTATGGATGGTAACAATTGGTTGTCAAGTAGAAGACGTTTTATGTTACAAATCTCAAATCAAGTCTCACAATTTATCCTATGACTTTATTTTAAATGGTAGAAAATCATGGCAGTGGAGAAAGGCTATGTTTATGAGGGAAGAAGAGACGGGAATTATCAACAGATCGTTTGTGCAAAGTAGACCAATGAAAGGAATTTTAAAAAGAAAATCCTCCATAGGAGGCTAATTAAATCTTTATAATACCTGATTTGTATGTAAGACAACATTATACTTTTTAATCAAAAAAACAACATGCATTTTTATAAAACAATAAATACATTAAGAGAGTAAAGATTAGAAAATATTTACTTTTAGATGTATATTATTTAAATTTATATGAGCAACATGTTCTCTAAAAAGATTTGGTAGTTAAACATTTTTTATCTGAAGACTCTTCAGGCTACACGTAATTTTTTTTTCTAATTGACAGGACCTCACTGTGTCACCCAGGCTACAGTGCAATGGTGCAATCATAGCTTGCTGCAGCCTTGAACCCTGGGGCTCAAGCAATCCTCCTGCCTCAGCCTTTAGAGTAGCTGAGACTACAGGTGCACACCACTACACTTCGCTAATTTTTTTTTAACTTGTAGAGATGAGGTTTCCCCCTATATTGCCCAGGCTAGTCTTAAACTTCTGGCTTCAAGCAATCCTCCTGTCATGGCCTCCCAAATTGTGGGGATTACAGGTGTGAGCCACCCACCCTGCCCAGCTCTACAGGCAAATTTTTACTTTTATCAATTTCTTTTAACTAAATGTGCATTAAAAGGTTTCCCTTTAATTTTAAAATAATAAGCCAAAGTGTTAGGGAATAGTCTTAGAAATTTTAAAAATATATTACTGTTTCTCATTATCTTGATTCTAAAATGTAAAGAAAAGTTCTGCAGACACGTTCTTTTTCCTCCTCATGTGTTGGAGCTTAGCTTTGAATGTCCTCCTGAAGAAGACAGTCTGGCTACCCCAGCTAGGAATGGTTCGTATCTGCTTTATGTACTCCTGAACACTCCACATCTAGTAAAGTACCTAGCCCTGAGTAGGCACTTAGAAAACATATGGAATAAATGAGCACATACTTTAAAACTGTATGAATGCATTCTGTGTGAGGTGGGAGAGCGTGTGACTGCTGTTTCACTTCCTTTACCATTCAGGTTATCCAAAATCGAGAGTTAACCTCAAGTAGAGAAATGTGAGGTGATGGGGACTTTGAAGATGAGGAGCTATGATTAAACACATATCTATTAGCATTAACTAAAAAAAAATACACATGGAATGGCAAAGCTTACCGATATATAATCATAAACTGTAGCCAATCTACATGAAGGAATCACTGGCTGAAAGAAGGCCCCCAAAGCACTTTATAGACTGAATAACAATTGCACCACATTCCTGTTAAATACTATTAGCTCCATTTTTACAGAAAATAAAGTATATATTAATATATTTTCCAGGATGTTAGAATAATTCAACTAGACATTTTAATTTAGTCCTCTTTTCATCACAATCTACCACAAAATTCATTCTTTGCTTCTTCAAGGGCTTCTAGGCCTGGAAATATCACCTTTAAAATATCACCGCTATTTTTTGTATCATTCCTAAAGTGATAAAATATACTCAATGATAAGATGACTTTTTTTAAAAAGCATACCATGGTCAGCCAAAAGGATTATATTGGCACAATTGTGTAAATTCCTCTGTTTTAGCCCTTCCATCAACATTCCAACAGCATCATCTACTAACTGTAAGGCTTTAATTACCTAAAAAAAAAAAAAATTTTGGAGTTAAGATTGTCCTCATGAATTGTTTCAATTAACCAGATCATTATCTAATCAAGTAAAAATGAAACACATTTCCTTCTCTGAAATAGCTGGTTTTTAAAATAGAACATCAGAGCCCAGCACCCATGCTACCTCATTTACCAAATACCAATTCCCTAAATTTCTATAAACAAAAAATTAAACCATGTTCCTACCAAGGAAGACGGACTACTGGCCAATAAATACATGAAACAATGTTGAATGTCAACAAACGCTATTCAACTGTAAAGATTTTCATAATGATGACGGACACTTCTGAGATAGCCTAAATGGTTGCACACATTTGGGAGACGCATGGGACAGTGGGTCACCCGAGAGTCAAAAAGGGGTGGACTCTGTAACCTAACAATTCTACCTCTGGGCATTTGTCTTAAGTAAACACATAGAATATAAATGGAGATTTACATACAAACATATTCATCACATTATTGATTTATAATTTAAATTCAAGTAAAAATAAATTATGGCACATTCTTAAGAAGGCATACTCTATAGCCATTAAGAACCACTTTTTAAAGAACAGTGGCATAGGAAAATGCTCCTGATAAATACAATGTTAAGCATAAAAAATGAAAACCAAGCTGTATCCACACCCATGCATATTGCATAATCCTGATTTTATTTTGAAATATATTTAGCATTTCTTAGTAAACAGGAGTGCACCAAAAACTAAAAGGAAATAAATCAAAGTACTATTAACAGTGGTTGTCTCTGAATAGTGGAATGGAGTTCATTTTTATTTTATTGCTTACTCTTTTTTGTTTTTAAATGTTTCCACACTTTATCAACATAGTACATCGAACTGACTTAAGGTTTAAGCACATTTTCCTGGCATAACATTTCCATATTTTCTTCCAGTAAATAAGAAAGTGTAATAGCAATGGATTGGAAAAAAATGTTTTATCTCTCATAGTACTATTATAATAATGATCACCTTTTTTTTCTTTTTTGAGAAAGAATTTTACAAGCCAAGTAGTGTTCAGAGCTTTAGTGCTCATGAAATCCTCATATCAAACATTCATGGATGGTGAGTACTATTGGAACTGCCAGTTGTAAAGGCAGAAAACTTGAGGTCCTACAGGGACTTGAACTCAACCCACGCTCTGTCTACTGCTTAATCCATCATGAACTTCAAGATGCTTTCTTGACCCTCACTCTTAGGGTGATCTGAGCTCTGGTTTGCCAGTGAGAATCATGCTTTCCACCTGTTGTCATGACATAATATGCCCTTTCACGTTGTCATCCTACTCACTCACCCCAACCATAGGAAGAGCCCCCCCTTCTGTCCTCTCTGAGCACCCTGGCACGCTGCTGCCAGTGGACCCTTCACATGTTTGAAATCGCCTGTGCATGTGTCTGCCTCTCAAGGAGAGCATGACCTCCTGCAGGGAAGGGATCATGCAACCCAGCTCATCTCATGTGTCCTGAGTCTAGAGTCTCTCACCAAGTACACACTCCAAAGAATGCGAAGTGACTCGATATCAGTCCCTAGCTCTCTCCCAGCCAAAAGAGGGAAACAAGAAATCCCTGTAAGGGACGATGAGTGAGCAGCTTTGGGGGTAAGATAATTTACAGGTATAGAAATGGAACTTTTTACTCCACCTCATATGGAATGATTTGTTTATCAATAATGAATAAAAGCTGAAGCTTATGGAAGTATGTAGGCCATTATTTAAAGTCACTCATGACCAGACAGGACATTCTGTGACTACTTCATCCTCAAACATAGAGACTCACTGTGATAAATTTATTATCAAGAAATTCATGCTGTCACTATGCTTCAAACGCCTCTCCCATCCCCTCCTGCCTGTCCAAATCCTAACACCTTCTATGTCCCCATTTCATAAAGCCTGCTCAAGTTATACCAGGCCACAATAATCTTCTCATTTAAATACTGACTAAGCTATCAAAGTTTAAAAAATTTAAAATGTTTCGCATTAAAAAAATTTCTTTAAAAAAACCCCACTGCACATTAACTCATTATTTCCTTTATTTGTTCTTTCACCATGGTTTCTGTCAGTGAGGGCATTATCTTCCTTGCCCCTAAGAATGCCTACTACAATATTAGGCCCACCAGAAACTGTTTCAAAGTAGGCCACAAAGAGATAGCAGAGCAAGAAGGGTTTTGATAACTGAAAGATCTAGAACAAGTTACCAAGCTTTCGACTTAGTGAGTGGGTGAAAACAAGCTAAAATAGACGTTTTACTTTCAATTTATAAGTCCTATTAACTTCAAATGAAGGTATGGGATTAAAAATAACAATAATGACTTAAAAAAGTCATGAAGACTTCAACTTTCTTCATCCATTTTGCCTCTTCCTGAGTTTTAAATTTATGAGGCTTGGTCTTAGTCATTCTTTTATTTTCACTCTTCATGCCCTCCTTAGGACATCTCTACTTCCAGGCACCATTTATATGCTGCCAAACTCCCAGATCTTCATCTCTTTTGAGCTTTAAATCTACATTCACTGGCCTTTTGGACATCTTCCTTTGGATGTCACAGGCGCCTCAACTGCAAAGTGAACATCTCCCCCAAACTTACCCTCCTTCAGTGGTCTTATTAATATAAATGGAGCCACCTGCTGGTGTATAACAAAAACCAGGAAATTATCCCTGATGTCCCATGCCCCTCATGAAACTCACACTAAGTCACGCCAAGTCTGTCTCCTAAATGAATCTCAAATGGATTTTCTTCCATCCTTACTGGTTGCCACTATCCTAATCCAAGTCACTATTATCTCTTTTCTGGAAGGTTGCAAAACCTGTCTCTCCCAGTTTCCTTGCTCCCCCTAACTCATTCCTCTTACACAATAAAAGTGATCTCTAAATACACACGGATCTGCTCATGTCACCTCCCTGATCACAGTGCCTCAATGTTTCCCATTATAATTTTTATGGCCTGCAAGGGCCTGCAGGATTTGGTCTGCGTACTGTGGGCTTCCTCCTAGCCCTCTCCCTTGGTTCACAATGCTCTAGATATTGGTGGGAGGTAATACTCACACAGCACTTCCAACAGCACCCAGCATGCACAGAGTAGCACACAACAAGGGTGTTATTACTATTCTTACCATTGTTGTGTTGTCTATTTGTCAAGCCATCTAGCCATTAGTCTGTCTGTCCATTTGTTCATCCTGTGTGTTCCTCCAATGTGCGCAGTTCCTTCTTCAATCAGGCCATTTGAGAATTCTATTTCCTTTTTGTCACTCAGAGGAGAACCTCCTAACCAGCCCCAGTTCCCACCTGCCCCTCAGACTAGGTCAGGACCTCCTGAAAGACCTCTAAGGGCACCCTGATCCTTTCCTTCGCAGCATTTTTCAAAATTACATTTAAAATGTATTCGGGTACTAAACTAGAGCATTGAATGGACAAAAAGGAAATGGTGCTTAAAAGTCAGCTGTAGAGGTCAGACAAAAGCAAATAGAATGCCCCCTCTTAAATTGTTAATCATACCAAACATGGCTCACAGTTAAAATAGAAAAGAAGGAATGATGAATATGTTTTAGGTAGTTACCAAGCCATTCACCCTTAGGGCAACCAGAGCAAGTGTAAAATTCTGTGGTACAGTCTAGAGCGCTGTGGGAACACAGAGGAGGCCTGACGCTTAAAAGTAGCAAGGCTTGAGCAGGGCCCTATGTCAGGAATCATTCTGGTCTAATAGGAAGGAAGAAGAAGGGCTGTTCCGAGAAATGGGCAAGGCGTGCCGCCAGAATGAATATGCTCGCATTCCAACGGAGGACAATTGCATTCCAGTTGAGTACAATTGTTAAATGAGTTTCCACGGGTTGGGGAAATGCCATACTCATGGGAGCCTTTGCAGCTTTACATTGTGTTAAAGACAATAGAAGCTTCAGTGGAGTTTAGAAGAGAGAATGGTTTTTTTTTTTTTGCTAAAAACAATATCTTAGGATTCTATTAGTGTAGTAAAATCATAACAGAATGGTCTGGATAATGAAGAAACTTATATTAGAGAGTCCACTTCAAAGATGTTAGGAACCTAGAAGGGGAATAACTCTGCCTAAGGCAATAACATAGTAAGTCCAATCATAAGGAACTTATGAATGAAACTGTGCAGGAGCAGACAGCTGGAGATACGAGTGACTTGGCTTGAAACACACCACATGAACAAGTTGAACTGGCTTATGCATTATCTAGCCTTAATGTCTCCATTACAGGAAATAATAATGCCACATCTAAGTAGTCAAGAAATGTTTATCAAATGAATCAAGATGTGTTTAATAAAGCAGTTGTCCTTTCCAGAATTTTTACCTATTTTTTGGTTAATAAGGCAGATTAACCATAGCATCTTTTCTAGACTTTTAACTATTTTGATTTTCTCATGTATATATCAAACACATTTGCATTCATTAGACATTAAAGAATACCCTGTTATTCAGTGGGTTAGGGCTAGATGATTTTGAGACAGTACAGAGTAAGGACTTGGGCCTCACTTCTGACCAACAAAGGCAACATGGGAACCAAGCCCAATTAACTGTAGAAGAGCAAAAAAGAAATGACCTCCTCACCACTAGAATCCAGCCCATACCACACAAGGAGGGGGCCAACTTGTCTGTCTCCTGAGTAATGTCTTCCAGGACCACAGAAGCAAGATGCTGACCCCAACTGATAAGGCGCCTGGCTGCAAAGAAACTGGACCTATCTGGATCTAACCTCCTCAAGCCAGAAAAGACCCCTATACTGGCTTTACCCTGACTTTTCCCTCATTATAATCTCATTTTAATGCTAAAAATCACACCCAGGGGTGGAGATTTAAAATGCATGAAGAAGCATGACCACTTAGTGCACAGCCACCAGCAGAACACTGCCTCTACGTGTGATAGCTTCAAAGCTGACACATGCCCCTGTCTTTACAACCCCAAAAAGTTCCCCAGCCCTTTGTTTAGGGAGCTAGTCTGGTTGCCCCCATAACCAGCACTGTCTCCCTTTTTGTTTGAACAAAAAGCCCTAGTAAAAGCCTTGCCTGCCTAAATCTTTCTGGTCTCGTGCCAATAATCTATTGACTCAGGGACCAAGAACCTAAAGTTTGGTATCAATTTTGCATTTGTTTCAAAATAAAAAAAAAAACTTACTCTGGCACTGACTGGTCCACTATCATGTCCTGAAGAATCAGGTTCTTCCAAATACATGGTATAAAAGCTAGGTCTAGGAGTAAAATTGAAACAGAGAAAGACATTATCAATTTGGAATGAACCTACAGGCTGGATTTGGGAATTATGTAGCTCTCAAATTGCTGGCTGTTGCCTTTTCTTTCTCTCTGGCCTCCTTCTCTTCATCCAGGCCTGGGGGTTCCACTTGTCTCAGCAGGGCTGGGTCTCCTCCTAATAGGAAGTAAGTAAGACCTTCCTGGATGTAAGCAGTGGTATGTCACAGTTTTGTTCTTGCAGTTGAGACCACTCTTGGTTTGCCCCAGCCCTTTATATTTCCTGGTTTCTGACTTTTTGCTGACTCTTGGTTCTGCCACACTGAGTTCTTTCTTTCAATGCCTGGTTTCTGATGCTCTGTTGGCCTGGTGCTCCCAGCCACGATGCCCTCACTCTGGCCTGTCACCGTGGCCTTGCCGGAGCACCTCTGGCTCCTGGAGTCAGTGCCAGATCCCTCCTGGTTCTTCCCCACTCCGTTCTGGCTCTGTGATATTGGCCTCTGTCCCTGGTACTGGCTCTATTTCTATTGTTCAATAGTGTCAACCACGTTCTCAAGTAACCAGCTCTCAGGAATAATTCTTGAAAAGTGCCCATTAAAAAGCAATGCCAAGTTTAAAAAAAAAAAAAAAGCCAAAAGTAGTCATTTAACATAAAGAAATAATTTCATTTTTTACCCATACATATGCCACTACGCCAGCACTTGTCTGACACTAGATATTACCTTTCAGTTTCGGGCAAGTCCAGCCATTTTAACAATGTAGAGATCCTCTTTCCATATGAGACACCACTGGAAAAAAATAGTTAATAAAAAATACTCAAATAAAGAACTCTATTACATTCCTACTCAGAAAGATTAATATAATCAACCACCCATTTTATGTTCCTATATGATCTAAATACAGAAAGGAATTCAGTAATATTCAAAGGGATTTCTGTTTTCAATATTTACCTATAGATACACTTGCAGTGCTATAAATTGAAAGTATATTGTTTTGTTTTCCCCTCCCCCTTCTTTCCTTCAGTTTTCCCCTAGCTAAAATAAAAGATCATGGATTTTTATGTATTAATTCCATTTTTATATATGCGTTCATATATATTAAGCATCTATTACCAGACACCCATTTGCTCATTTGAAACAGAAGTTATCAGCAAGCAAAGACTACAATCCAGTGGAGGAAGACAAGCAACAAACAACAGACCTAAAACATAAATAAATTATATAGTGTATTGAAAAATGAGAGACGCTATGGGCAAAAGAAAAACTAGAGCAGAGTAAGGGACCCTGAGATACTAGGGTGGGGGTGGTTTGGAATTTTAAATCTTAGTATAATTGGGGTAAGGCAATATTGAGAAGGTAATTTTTGAACAAAGGCTGGAAGGAGGTGAAGGAGTTGGCATTCGGGTCAGTAAAATGAGTCACCCTGGGCAGGGGGAACAGCTGCAGAGTGTGTTGAGGACCACTGAGGTCAGAGTGAGAGCCTGAGGGGGCAGTAGGTGATGAGGTCTAAGAGGTAGGGACGGTTGGGGTCATGCCACTCTGAGTGACACAGGGAGCCTTGGAAGTTTTTGGTGCAAAAGAATGCCATAACTGGACTTTCATTTTAAAGGAATCATTCTGGCAGGTGAAATAAGAACCGGTTATAGAGGATAAGAAGCAGGGAGATGTGTGAAGAGGAAACTGCAGTGATATAGGCAAGAGTTGATAGCTCAGAGTGGCAATGCTGAGGTGGTAAAAAGTTCTCAGACTGCATAGATTTTGAGTTAGAGCCAAAAGCATTTCTGACAGACTGAATGAGGGATATAAGGGAGAAGAATCAATGATGACTCCAAGAGTTGTGGCCCAAACAAATGGAATAATAGAATTACCAACAAGATTAAGACCAAAAAAATTCCTGATCATTTTCGCCTTGATGGGACCATATCTGAAAGTGCTTTACTACCTGTCATAAGTCACGTGTATGGAAGGAAAGGAGCCATTTATGGCCACCTCTGATCCTGGCCAAAAGTAGGTACCAGCTTTTAAACCTTGATACATTGCTGTCAGCCACATCTGTAAGAAGAGAAAATTTAGGATAAGTGAAATTTGATAATCACTTTGGGTAGAAATGGTGCACCTTACTAGAAACAATGTTAACAGTTGCAAAGTTGATTAAGATTTGTTTAAATTACTTAAAATGTGTCTTTGTAGCAGGTAAAATATGTAGGTATCCAGGGATCTACCTTGAAAATCAAAAACATAGTAAGATAGTAAGAAGCAAGCTCGTTTTTTCCAATTGGTAAAATTGTACAGTTCCTCTTTCCCTTTAAAAGAATTAAAAAACAGAATGAGGGAAAGCATGAATAGATAATCTTTCTGTATAACTTTCAGATTGATATATTTATAATATAACACCCAAGTTTTAACATAAGCTATTCGAGTTAACAATCACAAAATTACTTTCCCACCCTCCGCCCTTAGAGGCTAGATGGATGACGTTAAACTCAAAATGGACCAAGAAGATTGATCCACTGTCACATTGGGAAATGGAAGTTACTCTAGATGCCACATGTAGAACGCTACATACTGGTTGCCCAAACCACCAGGCTGGATTCTTTTGCTCCGTTGAAGACAGTGAAAAATTCTTGTTGAGATTTACATCATACATATTATTGTCAATGATGCCATGTGATTCTGGATACAAGCCCTAAAATGATAATTTCAAAATAAAGGTTTAAGATAAAATAATAAATTAATAAAATATTTACATCAAAATAGCATAAGATCTATTACTCATATTTAAGAAGGATTTTATATGCCTTTCAATATAAGATACAAGGATCTGAACCCAAATATCAGGAGTTATACAGTCATTCCTTGGTATCCCTGGGAGATAGGACCCATGACTTCCCTTAGGTACCCAAATCCAAGGATGCTCAAGTCCTTGACATAAAATAGCATGGGATTTGCATATAACCTATGCACGTTCTCCTGTATACTTTAAATTATCTCTAGATTGCCCATAATACCTAATACAATATGAATGTTATACAAATAGTTGTTATACTGTATTGTTTAGGGAATAATGACCAAAAGAAAATCTGTACATGTCCAGTACAGACGCAATTTTTTTCGAATATTTTCAATCAACAGTTGCTTGAATCCACAGACGCAGAATCCATAGATCTGGAGGCTGACTGTGTGTATGTATATATACATACTTTTTTTTCTAGTTCTACCATGGTCTATAGCAGCAAGTGAAAGATACGCAAGGGAGAGCAAATGGTTTGTGTTGACGGTGTTAATATAACTCTTGTGTGCTTAATATTAATAACTGTTAATTAAAGTTTGCAATATTACAATAATGATTAGCCATTGGTTATATTGTCAATAATAGCAAGAAATTTACTAGATAGAAGCTTTACATATCAAACATTCTGGCTATAATGAATTAAAGTATTTTACCAGCACTTTAAAAGGGAGGCTGCCCAGTCTCTATCCATCTTCCCTTCAATCCATCGATCCATCCATCCATCCATCCATCCATCTGTTAGTCCAGTCATCTATTAAGTCCAATCGCTCATATTCATTCCATCATTCCACACATTTTCATTGAAAGCCTATTATATCCCCTGTAGTTGTAACTGCTTTTAAGTAGATTTGTTTGGGTCATTGTTTCAGAACATTACTCTCTCTCTCTCTATATATATATATATATATATATACACACACACACAAATAAATAAATTAAACAGGAAATTATTCACACTTATGTATAATCCCTTATTTGTCTATATACATACATGTATATATGTGTATTATATATATTACATATGTATATTTATGTGTGTAGTAGATATATACTGTCAAGTCTTGTTATTCAAGGTAGTTATATTCTATAAAGCTAGTTATATTCTTTAAAGTTGCCATGAATGCTGAATTAGTGAAGACTGAAACATCCTCCTAGAGAAAATACAGAGTTAGGTTCCTAAGAGGCTCTGAGTACAACATTTTTGTCTGCCAATCAATACACAATCTTGTTTCACGTGTGCTTCTGTTTAAAGACACCTATTTACTACATACTGTCAGTTTATTATAACTCATGCCTGAACAAAATTTAACTGACACATGTATTTTCTCTGAAAGGCAATTCAGAGCCCTCTTGCTCTTTGGAACACCAGACCACTTCAGCGCTATGCTTGGGGGCCATTTTAAACAGTGAAATAACCAACAAAAAGCACAAATATATAAAAAGGATGGCACTGAATAGACAAGAGATTGTGAGAATGAGACTTGCTTGTAGTGTGAGAGCTAAAACAAGACAGCAGAATGTCACCTTGTCAGACCTCAGCTAGCAATATGTGCATCAGGCAATTCAAATTTTTTGCTTCTCTGTAATGTACACAAATGACCACAAATGCACTGCACTTATTGATTTAGAGGTTACATATAAATTTTAGTGAGTAGGCAAACCCACAAATATGGAATCTGCAAATAATGAGAATACCTAACACGTAAAGACAACTGCTTAAGGATTAAAATTTTAATGTTATAGTGACTGTTACATAATAATAAAAGACTAAAATGCAAAGTAGTTAAGACGCGAATATCCTTTGGCGACAAAGGGTGAGGCAGAGGACTCCTTAAGGTGTGTTCTAAATCTGTATTTCTTAAATAACTTTTCATTGAGTTAATTTTAATCATTTCACCTATATCTTTTTATACATTGAGGAGAATTCACTTGTTTTAGTTGTTTTATCTAAAGAGATGTAGCCAATACGGATTCATTTATGAAATCAACATCATTTTCAAGTTAACTGTAATGAAAAGACTAGGAAAGAAACAAAATTTCCCACATCAAAGTAGTTGTCCTCATATACAGCCCATCATTCCCAGCAGACCTCCAGATAAGTGATAAGGGCAATCAAAAGACCAGAGGAAAATGGTATTTCTCACATCAAAGAAGCTATCCTGGGCTCTACAGGGGTGAATTTACCTAATCCTTGGGACACTCACTCATAGTTAATGCCTCATCACACCAGATTGGCCTCACATTGAACCATGACTTCCCAGCCCAAATTAAGCCATGAACTGTCACCACACGTGCTTGTGAAGTGTGCGTCCTGGGGCTTAGCCAGTTCTTGCCCAAGCAAGTCTGTCTGGTGTGATCAGTTTCCTATCCGTAACCTTTCAGCCTTGCCACTGGGCCAAGCACTTACCGTGACAATGGTGTAATGATTTGGGAAGGTTTTGGTAGGATACATAGCTCTCATATATTTTGAATGAATTCCACAAGTCTCTGCAAGAAAATATAGTGAGAAATTAGAAAGTTGTTTTGTACTCAGAGTTTTTTGGATAACTAAAACTCTGAACATGAAAGTTTCTTGGAAAAATAGAAAACTAAAGAATGGATTGAAGATGGAAGGAGGTCACAATTCTAAGCCCTAAACTTCCTCTATGCCAACGAATGTCAGCTTTTTGGAGCAAAGTGAGCTAAATCAAGGTCTATAAAATTGTTCTGTAAAGAGCCATAATACATATGCCAGGTTTTACGAGGCCATCTGATCTCTGTTGCAACAGCTCAACTCTGCCACTGTGGCCCCCAGGCATTCATAGACTATCCTTAAAGGAATGAGCATGTTTGGGTTCCAATAAAACTTTATTTACGGACATTAAAATTTGAATTTCATATAATTTTTACATGTCACAAAATATTCTCCTCTTTTTCCAACCACTTAAAAATGTAAAACAATTCTTAGTATATATGGCAGGCCATATGAAAACAAGCAGAATGGACCAGAGTTGGCCTAGGGGCCACAGCTTGCTGAGCCTTGAGCTAAATGAACTCTAAATTATACGCTGCCAGCTTGCTTTGCTCTGGCCGCTCCCCTCTTTCTGTCCCTGGCAATTACAATGAGACTTTCTACATAGCACTTGCATCTAGCTGACAGTTCTTATGTGTAAAGTACCTAACATAACAAAATTCAACAAAAAGGGATTTGGGATTTGACTTGTATAATTACATAAGCCCACGTCATATAATATTGTTTACAAAATGAGTTAACTTTACTGTTTATTATTTCCAGTACAGTTTCCATTTAATTAGTGAAGTTTCCTGTAGTCTGTTTTTCAAAAACTATGGCAATAATTTTGCTTCACTGTTTTTTGCTCTTTTTAATCTGTGCAATAACCCTATTTAAGAACCACCAGGGTGCATTGCTATTTTCTCCACAGCAATGAAGGGACAAGGAGTTTTCCATACCAAAATCCTGTTGCCTCTAGTTCTAAAAGAAAACATCACTATTGTAGGTTTTATTTAGGCTAAAACAAAAAGTGAAATTGATGGTTGTCCAAAGAGTAATGATCCCATCCGGATGTTTTTCTCAAATAGGTATGAGATTGGTCTCCTTATCAGCCTTTGATCCAGGAATTTCCTTCTTCAGAATATTCTAGGCCCCCTTCAAGTCCACTAAATAGAACTCTCTGATAATGGTTGGAGGGTGGGAGATAAAGGAAAGGGATTTTAAAAAATTCTATATTTTTAACAAGCACCCCAGGTGATTCGGATGTACGCAAGTTTGAGAACTGCTCTAGGACTTGATTTATAAAATATAATTTAAGATTAAATTAACTTTTCTTTTTTCTTTTTTAGTCAATATCACCACAAAATAAATCAGTTAGGGAAAGACACATTTGATACTGTTAAGAAATCATATAAAAAGAAAAGAAAATGAGATCTAATCTACTTACACAATCAAAAGAATTTAAGTGGGGAAAAAAGTTGTACAATGAACAGAGATATAAAGTCAGTCTCTGAATTTATTTCTTTGAAACATGAGTGGCAAATTCAAATTTTTAAATGTCTAAAGTCACAGGCTATAAAATAAACTGCAAACTAAGCTACCAGTATTGTAAAACATGGTACCACCCTGGTCATGATGTCCTAAATGGGACATATCTGCAGTCTACAGACTCAGGCTACTATTTTCTATTACCTGCCTTTGAACCAGAGATATTGGAGAAAAGCCCACAGAAAGCATCTACCATTGTTTCTTCCAAATCTGAATACTCTAAATTATGATCAAACTGAATACTTCCAGAAGTACACACAATAACCCAATAAGAATGGTTGTTTTTGCAAAGGAAAAGTAGAAAGGTCAGGAATGAGGTTTTGTTTGTTTGTTTTTTACTATTTACCTTTTAGCGTGGTTTAAAAATGTTTATCACGTGCATACTTTACTTCTACAAAATTTTCTTCTTAAGAAAGTACCAAACAAAAATAATTTGAAAATATAAATGGCATAAGCCTGTGTAATGTGGCTTTTAGTAACTATAAACTATAAGAAGGGGCAAAATACTAAATGGATGAGTAGGTAAAGCAGCCAAGGAATGTACAGATCAAAACTACATTGTATTCTTTATGAAATTCTTATAAGAATTGGCATAATGAAATATTATTAATTAAGGTATTCCTACAAATTAAAAACATAGCATACTGCTCCCTAATATTCACTGGCTCAAAATAGGTACTTGATATTTTATATGTAATTTAGTAGAATAACCTAAAAAGATTTGCCATAAGGTTGGACTGTGTCATTTCCAGCACTCAAGGAAATCAAGAATAATAAGCTCTGCAGGGCTTCTGAGTAGTTGCAAGATAGTAAGATCTTTCCCTTGGCACATAGAGAAGAAAAGGCAAAAGAAGGCAGTAGAAGTGATGTCAGCAAGATGGCAGAATAGGAAGTTCTGGACTCTTCTTCCCATCACTATTCAATAGCAACACATGTATCAGTTCCCTCTGTGAGAAGGCCAGAAACTACTTGAGAGGCTCCTGCTTACTGGGCAAGTTCAAAACCAGCCACAATGAAACCAGTAGACAAAATGGAAATATTCCTTTGACATAATCCCTACCCCCAGTCTAGCACTATATGATCAGGAGGGAACCCCCAGCTTCCAGTTTTTCCCCAAGGAGGGAAAGAATTGGACCACACATCCAACACCCAACTGTTTCTGGTGCTATCTGAAGGACTGGCTTCTATTTTTCCTTTCTTGGAGAGCTGACAGGACCCAGCATGCACTAGTCTCTTAGGGACTACAGAGAACAAAGAAGAGTTTTGAAGTAGCATGCAAAAACTCATCACAGCCCATCCCCCAGCTCAGCACAGAGAAAACAGGCAAAAAAAGCCCCACTACAACAACAACAACAAAACACTCAGATAAGATCCCAACTTATCCCTGGAGAGAGAGAGAATTGTACAGGGCATCTTATGATCCAAATTCTCTGGCAACTGCCTGCGGAACTGGTTTCAGTCTTGCTTATCTTGAAGCACTGATGGTACCCAGCATACTCTAGATACCTGGAGCCCCTAAGAACAAAGAAAGAAGATTGGACTAGCATAAAGGTTTGTGGGACCTCCAGAATCTCTAACCAGGCTGATTGGTGAGGGTTTCTCCATACAAAGTCAGTCCATAAAGATTGAAAGAATTAGCTGTTTTGTCTAATGTGCAGATATCAACACAGAAGGGTAAAGGAAAAGGAAGAAACAGTGAAATATGTTCAAAACAAAGAAACATAAATAAATTGACCCAGCTGAAGCAAAGATATATGATTTACCTAATTGAGAATTCAAAATAACTATCAAAAAGATGCTCATTGAGGTCAGGAAAACAATGCATGAACAAAGTAAAAATTTCAACAAAGAGAGAGACAATATTAAAAAAAATGCCAAAAGGAAATCATCAAGCAGAAGAATATAATAACTGAACTGAAAAATTCACTAGAGGAGTTCAACCACACAATAAATCAAGCAGAAGAAATGGCCAGCAAACTCAGAGATAGATTGTTGGAAAGTATCAAGGCAGAGGAGCAAAAAGAGGAAAAAGAATGAAAAGGAGTAAAAAAAGATTAAGAAGTTAATGGGATACCATCAACTGGGCTAATAGATGAATTATAGGGTTTTCAGAAAGAGAAAGGATGAAAAAGCTTATTCAAGGAAATAATGGCTCAAAATTCCCAAATTGAAGAAGCAAATGGGCATCCAGGTCTAAGAAATTCAAAGAATCCCAAATAAGATGAACAGCAATAAATCCACACCAAGACATACTATAATCAAATGTCAAAAGACAAAGAATTTTGAAAGCAAGGGAAAAGCAGATTCTCACCTCACTAGAGTATGATTCTAAGAGCTACTTCCTCATGCACTGAGTGCTCACTAATATGACTCACTGCTCTGTGGTATTAGTTCATGCTCAGTTTGAACTAATACTGTTGATGCCCAACCCAGACAGCTTCATGTGACACTAGAGATGGGGCCCTGGACTTCCTAACCATGGTACCTGCTGTCACATAGCTCACCTCAAGGCTACCATAATCCTGATCTTATTTCACCACATCTGTTCTTAATCAGGCCTCCTAGAAACTAACAGCCCCATTTTGCCTTGGTAGACCTACTTAGTAAGATATTGAGAACAGAGATGTTGTCTGTATGATTAAAAAAATATTTTAAACATTAGAAAACAGAAAGCTCCCAATGGCTGACTATTTCACTGATATCATTTCCAAATTCTCAATGGGATGAACAATTCAAAGAATTCCACTTCAAAGGGGGTTCAGTTTGGGCTTGGCTAGTTAAATCCCCTTTTGGACACAGGATTTGATACCCAGATTATCAAGAGAAATTCAGACAAGGAAATAGGAAGTGAGAAGTGTTCATTAACTTTCTAGAGCAAAATAACTCAGTAGCAAGTGACAGTTCCTGGATTTGGAAAACTATTAATCTCTTTGCTAAAGGTCTGCCTCAGGGAGTGACAGAAAAGCTGAAGAAACACCTGAAGAATGCACCTTGCTTTGCAGGAAGAAGTACTTTATCTTTCTTTCTTTTTTTTTTAATTTTTTTATTTTTTATTTTTTTGAGACAGAGTCTCACTCTGTTGCCCAGGCTGTAGAGTGCCGTGGCTTCAGCCTAGCTCACAGCAACCTCAAACTCCTGGGCTCAAGCAATCCTTCTGCCTCAGCCTCCCGAGTAGCTGAGACTACAGGCATGTG
>CAUYRT010054179.1:0-36908 GCA_963574885.1 Lepilemur ruficaudatus | reverse complement strand
ACATTCTGAAGATGACTGACTCATTGACACCATCTGGCATCATAAACAATCATATCACCACCCAGGATGGATATCCGGAATAGATGAGTAATGAGAGCCCCCTCCCCACCACACACACTCCTTCTAACTGTGCTTCTACTTTAGTAATTTTTCCATAGCACAATGAGAATCCACTGCTTGATATAAGCATAGCAGAGATGTATCCTTATTTATATTTTTTAAATATCACTTTTTTGTATATTATGGATATTTTTGAATGAACATATTGACACATGGATTTTTTTTCTTTTTTATATAAAGTTCCCACCACATCTATGTTAAGCCCAAAACATGAAGCAGAAGTTAACAGCAAAGAAATTTCTTCTGACTGCCTCATCATGGCTGACTAGGTGCTCTAAGCTGTCATTCTTCTGATGCATAAAATTTATACTCTGGAAAACACTTTGAGGCACCACCAGTCTTAGAATTTTTAAGATAGGTTTCCAAGGACCAATTTCTCCCCAAAGAAAAACTGAGTGCTGTAACCTAAGGAGTAGGAAGCCTAGAAGGTCAAAAGACTTCGTGAAAAGATTCCTCCAATACTACTGTTTTTAAAATTCAGAGCTTTAGGCTAATGGCACAGCAGGAAACATAAGCCTAGGAAATATAAGCCCAGGGCTCAGTCATTGAGCTGAAAACCTCACAGGGGAGCTAACATAGTTGCTGGACTGTGATATTCCTTAGCTACTAACAGTAGCAGAAGCAAATAAGAAAATAAATCTTTGGTGCAAAAAATTCTTGCAAAATAAGATGACAAAATGAGTTCACAATCAAATATCATTAAGTTTGATTGAAGGCCATTATGAGTAAGTGTAAGCAAGAGCAGGAAACATTGGATTTAAATACATAAGGATTGAAGATACTGTAATTGGTATCTTATCCAGTATTTGCTGCTGCTGAGAACAATTGGACTAACAGCAGGCTTTACAACAGACATAATAAAAAGCAGAGGATGTCAAATGTTGGGAAAACATAATTGTCAATCTCCAATTACATCGTCAGCAGTTATTTTTTGAAATACAAAGGTAAAAAAAGGGTATTTACAAGTAAACAAAAACTACAAATGCTTACCAATAAGAGGACCCAAAGGAGCTTCTAAAGGATATATGACAGGGAGAAGAATTATTCTAGAAGGAATGCCTGGCATGCAGGAAGTAATTATGAGCAAATAAAATGCTAACTGTGTATACGAATACAAGCAAGTATTATCTTTATAAATAATAATAAGTAGTAATACTTTGTGGGATCATGAAAAGATCAGAAATAAAATACTAGTTAACAATAGTGAGAAAGTTGGAGAATAAGTCATCAGAGTTAAAGTGTATTGTTTAGGAAAATAAATAAGATTTTTACAGTCAGATTTTGTTAAGGTAAATAAGCATGGGAAAATTTCAAGGTAACCAGCAGATTGATGAGAACAGACTTACAACTTCCAAATAAATTGAAAGAATAAAAATGAAATAAGGGAAAAATGAATACACAGTGCTATAGTTGGGATGTTTGATCCTTCCAAATCGCATGTTGAAAATTGATATTCAATGTTGGAGGTAGAATCTAATTGGAAATGTTTGCATCATGGGGGTCGATCCACAATGAATAGATTAATGACCTCCCGGGGAAGAGGACTGACTGAGTTTTCCTTGTTCTATTAAACCCCATGAGAGTTGGTTGTTAAAAAGAGCCGAGCACCTGCCTCTGCTCTTTCTCTCTCCCCCCCTTCTCTCTCTCTCTCTCTCTCTCTCTCTCTCTCTCTCTCTCTCTCTCTCTCTCTATCTCTCTCTCTCTCTATCTCTCTCTCTCTCTCTCTCTCTTTTGCCACATGATCTCTAAACACACTGGCTCCTCTTCACCTTTTGCCATAAGTGCAAGCAGCCTGAAACCCTCACTAAAAACAGATACTGCTGCCATGCTCCTTGTATAGCCTGCAGAACTGTCCCAAATAAACGTTTTTCTTTATAAAAAATGTTTATGGCAGCACAATTCACTATCGCTAGGTCATGGAAACAACCCAAGTGCCCGTCAATTCATGAGTGCATTGTTAAAATCTGGCATATGTTCACAATGGAATATTACTCAATTTTAAGAAATGACAGTGAGTTAGCACCTCTTATATTATCCTGGATTAAGCTTGAACCCATTATTCAAAATGAGGTGACACAAGACCCGAAGAATGGGCCCCACTTGTACTCACCATCAAACTGGTATTGACTGATTAACACTATGGTACTCAAATGGTGGGAGCGATCACTAGGGAATTGGGAGGTGCGGGGTAAGCCCAAGTCTGAGCAACGTGGTGGGCACTGTGGAGGGGTGGGACATGCTTGAAAAGTAGTTAAGGAGCGGAATTAGGGGTCTCAATAGGAGAAAGGAATTCCTATAAAACTGATTTATGTGATTAACTGTACACATCAGTAAATTCACTGAAAATCATTTAATTGTACACTTAAAATGGAGTAAAGGCATGATATGTAAAGTATACTTCAATAAAAAATCCTTTAGGACTCTTAAAAAAAAAATAATGGTATATCTCAATGCCTTTTGAGGAGTGGCAGAATATGTCCCTCCAAAATATGCTGTTCTAGCATAAGGATTATTTTGTGCTAAACACCCTTAAAAAACAGCAGATATGAAAGGGAAACTCTGCCCTATATATACCAGAAGAAAGAAAACATTCTTGTCACCAGATGGGGAGTCACCACTGAGAAAAATCTGTATAAACAGACTTGTTAACATAACTCTCATAGTCCTTTTGCCTCCTCACACTTTAGTTACTTTTCCATAATTGCCACTCTTTGACCAACATACTGTATAAAAACTTAAGTTTTGACACTTCTTTTGGCCTTTGTTTTTCTATGGAGGCTTCAGGTAGATGTAAAAATCTGTATGCTTTTCTCTTGTTACCGTCTAATGTCAATTTAATTCTCAGGCCCAGCTAGAGACACCAAGAAGTTGGAGGTAAAGTGTTTCCTTTCCTACACTTTTCACACATAGAGAGAACGGCATCTTGACCAATGGTTAAAACTGTGCTGAAAGAACTCCCTTCCCAGCATCAGTTGTATGTAGCGGAAAGATCATGTAATAAAACTAATGAAAACAAAACAAAAAAACCCCTGTGAATTAGTTTAGACTTCACCTTGTGGGTGCAATTGAACTATCTGAATCTTGTTTCCTTTCTCTGTCATGGGAGAAGCTTACTTCATTGATTCTATTGTGAGGAACAAAGGAGACACTACATTGTTCTAAAAGTCTTTAAATTGGATATTACTATAAAATTGTTTTCAAGATGGTAAAAATGATTTCATTATTTTATTCCCAAGGTGAGTATAAAAAAGGGCGTGTATGGGTGAGGTGAAGGAGTTGCTTTTGAAGACTAGAACTCAATTATTTTTATAATTTTAAAGGGACGGATAAGTACTTTGTCAACAATTGTATGTTATTTAATGCACATGTTTACCTAGCAATATAGACATGTAAATATGAAATTGAATCAAAATAATGTCCTTTCTGTATGCAAAGTCTTTTAGAGAAAAGAACATACTGATTTGTCTAAAATGAAACATGTTAAAAATATGAAAATTCTTTAGGATATTTAGTTTTATGTAATATTTATTTCTATGGTACATGTGTGTCTCTGGAGAAAATTTCTGCCCTTTAGGGGGTTAGGAAATTGGAAGAAGCAAAAAAAGAAGAGAAATATCTTAAAAGGCATAGTGCACTGGTCTGTCCCACCATTTCAGGCAGTGCTTAGCAATCTGTTGAGAAAGCAACTTGAATCAAACAACAAGCAGGCGTGTTTTACTTGCTTTCCAAGAGCGACAGGTGCAAAGAAGCTTGAGGAAAAAGCATTCATTATGGGCAAGGTTAAAATTAGGTACTTAAAAATCGTCATCTAATTTAGGTCATTTATCATTCTCCTCAAAGCCCCCTTTATACAATCGAATTCTGAAGTGCTTAGTTTACTATTAGATCATCACAGCTGCTACAGTATCACTCAAAGCAGATGTTTCACAGACAGAAAGAGCCCGGCTAATTTTAAAAGAAACATGGTAACTGCAAGTCACTTTTTGGCAGTTCCAACAGTGAATGTGAATATACCATGCAGGTGCAACTGTATGTAGTGAGTTGTAGAATAAATACTTTGAGAAAGGGAAAAGTGATATTGGTGAGAGACCTTGAAAGGGTTTTATTCCTGATGGATTAGAAATCCAGAGCATGTAGACTGTGGTTCACTGCGTTGATATTCAAACTATTCTTTCTCTTTTAAAGGGAAAGAACAAAGCAAAATGGTTTGGCTAATTATAATGCATTCTCCCAATCATTTTCCAAATCAATTTACTGTTGTAAATAGAATAGTGAGGGAATTTCTTACACTGAAATTATTAACTCACATATTAATTTCTTCTCAGCATTTATCCGTAGTGATAATGGAGTATGTATTTGTATTTCTACATGTTTGAATATATGTATATGTATGCAGAGATCAGAATAAACATGTGAAACTCAGAAATATTGAACATATATCACAAATTTCTTATTCAATTTCTTATTATAATTCATGCATGAACTTTCAGTGGGAGAGAAAAAGTCCTTTCCACGTACAAAATTTGGTAGAGATATTTGTGATAAGTGGTTAATTTAATTCTTAGTGTTTAACAGACAATGAAATGCACTTAAGTTGGAGAGTCCTTTGCTTGATGATTTTTGATTAAAAAGTATGAATTGAAATCATTAATTTTCAATTCTTGAATCACTGTCTTTGAAATAAATACACACATATGTAATACTCCCTAAAATATATTTCTAAAGAATATGTGTGATGATATTTTTAGAAGCTGATGTAATTATAAAATGCTAGGGCATTGTATTGATTTCTTAGGGCTCTTGTGAAAAATTACCACAAACTGGATGATTTAAACACCAGAAATGTATTCTCTTAGCGTTCTAGGGATTTCACTCCCTCCAATGGCTCTAGGAGAGAATCCTTCCTTGCCTCTTCTGGCTGCTTGTGGCTCCAGCAGTTCCTTAGCTTATGGCTGCATCACTCCAATCTCTGCCTCTGTCTTCCCTGTGTCTTCTCTTTTGTCTCATATAAAAATACTTGACATTGGATTTAGGACACATCCAGATAATCCAGGGTGATGTTATCACAAGATATGTAATTTAATTACATCTGTAAAGACCCTTTTCCCAAATACAGTCACACTTCCAGGTTCTGGGGGTTTAGATGGGAACACAACTTTTGGGGAGCTACTATTCAACCCACAACAAGTGTTATATATGTAAATGAATATTCTAAGCAGCACTACTCAAAATCTAATCCTCAGATGGCTGCGAAGTTTATGAACTGATTGTTACTGGTCTGTGGTGAGATAAGAAACTTGTACCAGAATGTAAATCAATTTCATTGCAAAGCACACTTAGATTCAGATGACATTCTTTTGGAAAGATTTTGTTGATGAAGGAAACAGTGCATTGATTTATTTTCTAGAGAAAGCTCCTTATCTCATCATGGACCAGTACTTTTTGAGTTGTATAGTTTTAAAATATAGTGGCCAAATTGACTTTAACTTGGTGAGTTTAATGTAGTGCTATTGGACTGTGAGTCCAATGTGATCACTATGGGAAGATCTTGGTAGCTGAGAGTGGAGTAAATACCTGGTCATCAGAAGAATCATTGATTTATTAGTCTTAAGAGAAGATACCAGGTACCTTCTGGCATGGAGCAACATGATATAACTGAAATGGAGAAAAAGGAACATCAAAGTGTTTGGAAACATACCATTGACCTAACCATGCATGTAGTTGATTTGCTTTTGTTTACTATATTGTATTTTTTCCTAGTATAAATAGTAAATATGATATTAAATACAGTATATATTTATTTTTATTGTCATTACATGGAACACATGTTATCCAAATCCCAGCCACTGGATTTTCACCTCGCTCGCCTGTAAAGCTGATGTCACCATCTCCAAGGTGTCATTTGTGTGCACCATCTGCAGGACTTTTCCAATCCATGAATATCTCTGTTGGCTAAGAAAATTTAATTTGTCCTCAGTTGTGTGCAAGGTGCTTCTTCCTTGGATAATTTTAAAATCTTACATGTTTTTAAAGTTTTCTGGGTAAGATAATTATCTTACCTAGAAACTGCAGTAATATTTCACCATACAATGCCATATTTACTTTTTTCTTCCAATAATCAATTTTTCTAAGTATCTATTGCTTTTGCTAACCAGAGTAAATCAAGGACATCTCTCCATCCAACTGGTTCTTCAGCCTCACTCACTTTTGTGGTGCATTTCTGTATCTTATTGTATGTGGTTTTCATCTTCAAAGTTAAGAGCATAAAATCATATTTTCCAAGGATAAAAAGTCCTAAATCAATTCCTTAAAATGCATTCTGAAAGCAGCATTAAGTGTGGCATCTAACCTTATCACACTATTGAACTAGTACTTGTTAACCTGGGAAGTTAAGATGTTAATGTCAGTCTAAATCACAAAGTTCTTAGACTTGTGGCATCGCAGTCCATTCAAAATTGTCACTTGAGTATACAATATATAGCATGTCCTTGTAAAAGTCCCAACATATTTTAAAAATAATTCCCTCTTTTTCTTCTTCTGTCCTTAGGGAACCGTTTTAAAGCAAAGCATTTCCATATGGAAAGAGTGAGGAGATTTAACGGCTGTAGAGCATCACTCATGAATAGTATTTAAGTCTCAAGAGCATAACTGGGACTTGACGACTAGATTGTATAAAAGCTTTCATTCCTAGTATGTTCACATACTGTCAGGGCAGGAAACTCCACAAACACAATTATTAACAACCCCCAGTGCTATGTAATCAAGCCTACCATCACATGATCTTGTTGGACCATGGGTATGCCATTATAGTGGTTAAAAGGAAATAAACACAGTAGCTTCCTGGGCATTTTCTTTTGTGAAAACAAGGGCAGAACATGGATTTCAGCATTAATATTTCACAAGTTGAAAAGAATAGCCTGGAAGAGATGATCATTTTTCTGGTTAGTGATTCAATAAACATTCTTAGATTATTAGACTCAGAAAGGGTGTGTATTCTTCTATAGCTTTCTATGGACTTGAAGGCAGGCAGTGGTTCTCAGGCCTGAGTGTGCAGGGGGCATGAGGCAGATGATGAGCTTTAACAGTATCAGACACTCAGGCATGCCCACCTGATTCTGATTCATTTGGTTCAAAGTTCCTAGGTGAAGTGAATGTGTCAGTAGGTTGGAGAAGGACTGCTTGTTCAAGAGCCTGATTATCAAATTCTAGCATATAATAATCACCTGGGAGCTTTATAAAAGGTATATTCTGGTGCCAAACCTCTAGAGATTTTGATGGAACAGGGCTAAGTAGAGGTGCCATAATCACGTTTTTTTGTAAGCATCCCAGGGGATCCTGTGTCCATGGTTGAAGTATTTGACCAATTGAGAAAAAATGACAAAGAATCCTCAGGGAGATGTTCTACCAATTCAAATATTACCTCATACAACACTGTTCCTTAAGGGAGTTTAACTATCTTGGCTTATATAATCACATTAATGCTTGGTTTTCCTTATATAATCACATTAATGCTTGGCTTATATAATCACATTAATGCTTGGTTTTTTCATAGGGTTTTCCTATGGTGGGGAAAAATACTATATAAAAATCTCCATTTTATAAATGAAGAAACCAAATCACAGGTATTAAAATGGCTTTCCACATCACACACTGGATTAATTCTGGTTTATTGTTTTGTCAGTCTACTTAAATAATCTCATAGATATTTAAAAACTTGAGTAACACTCTTAAAAGCATGTATACATATGTACACAGGTTTACATTAAAAGATATAAAATTTCAGATTATCTAAGTACTGTCTAAATAAGGTTACAAGTGCTTAGTTCTGGGATCAAAAACTGATAATAAGATAGGACTAAAAACCTAATACAGTACTAAAAGACATGCTTCCATAAAAACTTCATACCTCCCTGAGAGGCAGAATAATCTAGTGGACAAAATCACGGGCTCAGGAGCCAGACTACAGCGTATATGCGAATCCTGGCTCTCCACTCACCAGCTGTGTGACTCTAGGCAAATTATTTGATCTCCGTGCCTCAGTTTCCTTATTTTTCACACAGTGATAATTCCTACCATGGGTAGTTCCTACCTTCTAGGGCTTTTGCAATGGTAAATAGATTATTCTGTGTAAATGCCTGGAACAGTGGCTGGCATAACATTAAGTGCTATATGATCATAAATGTTGTATAGTTGGCTTTTACTATTTGACAAATTTGTAGGGTCTTTATTTGGATGCATTGATGGGATTAAAGCCACATAAAATTACATTTTTGTTTTTAATTAAATTGTATTAAATCTTTATTTGTATTCGAACACAAGATACATTTAAAATATCTTTCCATTTAATCAAATGAGTTGAAATTGCATAATAGGGCATTATTTCTCAAAATATAGAGGAATTGGTCTATTTGGTTGAGTATCTGCCCTAGTCCTCCTCCAAAAAAGAAAAAAATAATAATGAAGCAAAATAAAGAACCTAACTTTGTAATAATATAGTAATATTTCAGAATAAAGCTTAACAGATATAAAAACAAAGATCCCACCCCCACCAAAGGAAAAAGGAATGTTTTGAGGCCCAACTGTAAAAGCCTGGAATGCTGAGCTGAATTTTATGGAATTACCCTGTGTTTTTTATGGTATTTTATGGAATTACTGTGTTTGCAGTAACTTCAGACACAACAAGAGTGGGTTCTAGATGGGAAGCCTATTTTAGGAGATGTGTTCTTTATATAGCTCCAAAGGAAGAAATGAGTCAATCATTTCAGGCCACGCTCCTACACCCAGTCCTAAAAGCTATAGCGGCATTCCTCATCAGCAGGGATACCCAAGAGCAATATCCAATCATCTGGACAAACTGCAGTAAAAGACTATAATGACATCAGATGGCAGCCACAGAGAGTGGAGACCCAGTCAATGTAATGAGCAGTTTTGAAATGACAATAATTATGATCCGAAGAGTCTGAGAAGAAAGGTTTTGGAAGCTATTTTTAGGCTCATCTAATGGTCATTTCTTGCTTTTAGCAACTTCACTGGACCACCTAGTATGGCTTACTGGGCCTGGTTTTATAATTTTATCTCTATTTTCTCTTCATCTTAAGTCACTCAGCTAAAAGCTAAATCCTTTGTGTGTGTGTGCATATGTGTATTTGTGTCACTCTGGAATAAAGCACAGTATAAAAATACATAAATGAATAAAAATATTGTTGAGATGGGTGAAGAAGTTGAATTTTGTCAATAGCATCCGGACATGAAATATTAATATCTTGTTGCCACGTTTTATACTACTGCTGGTCAGATGCTTTGCCCCCTAATAGTGAAACTAATTTAGAAAAGAAAAACCTAAAGTTAAAAATTCCAGAGGTGATATTATTTGTTATCTATAAATAATTTTGTCTTTATTGAGATAAGGAACAAATACTGCTATTTGCTCTTCTCATAGAATAAATAATTTATATTCTCTTCTCCACAGAAAGTTTTGTTTTGGTTCAGTATTGCCTGAAGTATTTTATTTAGTTTTGTTTCTGTTATTGTAGTTGCTTTATGAGACCAATAAGGATTTGTACCATCAGCTTAATAGAATTAATTCCTGAACATTGAGTTGGCATAAGAAGCCAGCACTCTGTATATTTAGGAACAAGCGGCACATACTTCATGATCTGTGATCACTCCTTTCAACTCATTTCAAATTCTGCTTACATGTTGCCAAATGTTTTAAACATCTAACTGTTTATTGCTTAGGTTGATAAAAACACTAGCTGATTTAATATTGTTTGTAATGCTAATAAATGTTTTATAATAAATTTGTGCTCATCTTTAAAAATAAAGCAAAGGCAAATAGAAAAAAGCTAAGCCATTTTCTACGATGTTGTCCATTCATTTTCCTTTTTCCTCCGTACTTTTGCTGTACTTCTGCTGATATTCATTAATCTCTGGCTTCTTTTTCTTTTTCTGTCGTCTGTCCAAAAGACTGTGTGTAGAAAGAAATATTTAAAGACGAATATTTTGAAGGTCAGATAATAGCTGTTTCAAACCTAATCCCCAAACTCTATTCAAAAAAGCAATGAGTCTTCTTTAAGATTTGGGGACCTTAAGGATAAGCATTGATATATATTTTAACTTAAAGACACCACTTTTTATTAATTACCTTTCAGGTTTAACTCACTATGGTTTTGTTTGTAGAGTAAGTCATTCTTTAATCCAGGCCAGCTCCTCCCATAGGGGTCCTACAGCCACTTGGTGGCGATGTTGTAGAGGGGATTCAGCAGTGGGGGGGGGGTTAGAAAACCCGAGGCCCTTCTCAGTTCTTGGGCTAGCACTGTGATTTACTGAATCACAGCCCTATAGTTATGTCTTAATTAGTTAGAGGGCCTCATAGCATGGGGACTGGCTCAAATTTCCAATGGCAGAGTGATAAAACATGTTACTTTTAACAAAAATAACCACCATAAAAATTTACCAAAAGCTAGCAGAATTAAAGAAAAGCCTTTAATTTTTATTTTTCTTCAAAATAACTGTAAAAATACATGAAATGCAAAATAAATAAATAAAACAAAAAATACAAATCTAAAGCTAAAACCAAACTGAGTTCATCTCATATTCAAAAACGTTATGGCATACCAAGTCCTACAAAGTCTGGATCTAATTTACCACTACGGCTTCGTATGGTATTCAATTTTCCCCATGAACAAAATACTGAAGCCAAAGTGAACTCACTTTTCCCTACAGATTCTATGTCTTTTAACACCTCCATTTCTATGTTTATGCCGCTTCCTCTGGCCAGAATACCCTCCCACCCATAGCCCCCCAAATCTCTACAAGTCTCCCCTTCTTTAGGGAGCTATCCCAATTCCTCACCCCTTACTCCTCAATAAAATATTGCAATTGTATTTTAATTAATTGCATGCTTGTCTGTTTCCCTAATAAAATGTGAGTTTCTCAAGGGAAGGGACCAGTTTCATTCCTTTTTTTGTTGCTGTCTTGGTTTCCTCCCTTCCCTCTTCTCTTCTTTCGCCTTCCCCCCAGAAAGAAAGGATGACGTGGCTATAGAAGATCTGACATTGTGCAGGTATTGCAGATACAATAAATTCAATAGGGCACCTAATCTTATGGTATTTACAATCTAGCAAGAAACAGAGTCAAGTAAATAAACAATTACATGTATGTGCTTTGATGAGGGGTAAGCACATTTTGTCATTAATTGCCTGGAAATAAACTTTAAAAAGCTAAAATATACTAAATGGTCACCATGTCGCAAACACTTTTTAAAGAATTTTACCTATGTTAACTTTTTAATCTTGATAACAATCCATGAAGTAGATGCAATTATTATGCTAATTTCATGAAGAAGGACTTAGAGGTCTACAAAGATTATAATAATTTATGCTAAGACAAACAGCTGGATTTCAATTAAGGTGCTTTGGATCCAGAGTGTGTACTTTTAACCACTATGATTGCCTCTCAGTATATATAGGGTAGAAATATGAATGAATTAATAAAATGTTGAAATGTTCAAACAGCTTTTATGGTACATATGAAAATCAGTTTCATTAATAAGCCACAATATGATATATACTTTCAGGAGATTTTTTTTCTGAAATTTTTCTTTTTATATACATGTTATAGTTTAAATTTGTATTCTAAATACTTATTTTTTCTCTGTATTATGCATATAATTTTATATTTTCAGTTAAAATGCAAATTTTTAGAAAATACAGATGTCACCTAAGTCTTGGATCAAAACACTCAAGAATAGCTTGGTCTTTCTGCAGGAATTGGGGCTTGAAGAACCAGGTTAAGAAATTCCCGACATTCTTGCTACTGCTATTGCTATGAATCATCATGTCCTTTATCTCTGGCCGACATCTATAAAATTTTGTGTTTTCTGCCAACATCTATAAAATTGTGGCAGGCTAACTTGTTAACTTGAAAGTAGGGTAAATCCTTCACAGTTATGGATATTCTCTTTTCTGCAAGAGGCTCATGAGGAAGCAATGAACATTCACATTTGATTTTAATTTTAACGAGATCAAGAACAATATATCGAAATTTCATTTGGAATATAAAGACTGGTTGATTCGTAATTAGTCCACTTTCTGAGTTAACATTTCACTCAAGAACATCTCCTATCCTAACAACTATGTCATCCAATTTCTGACATCCACAACCATCAGTGGACTAAGCCTGCAATCCTCTTATATTGTTACCTCGTTCTAGCTCCTCAGCCATCCCTCATTTTCTTCCCTGGACATCATATCCCTTACTTCTATCAAACCCTCTATTGTTATCAGTACAATGCCACCTAGAACCTTTGCAAAATGCCTAAGAAATTTTATTTTCTACTCTCTTTTTGGGGGGCGGAGAGGTGGGAATTTCAAAGCATTTATTATATATGGATTTTCACAGTGGTTACTATTATGCTGTCTCCCTTTCTGTATTTTAAACTCCTTCAAAAATGTAATTCGGTTTTATCCATTTTGATCCCCCATACCCTGGCATAGTGACTTGAATTTAAAGATTAGTAAAATTCTTTTTCAGTGAATGAATTTTGAGTATATAATTAACATATTTATTGTGCATTCACCAACTGTATAATATGATTTCAATGTAGACATTTTATTATTTTTATAAGCCAAAAATACATTGGACAAACATGGCTTGTACTTAAAGAGGGAAATTAAAATATAATTAAATTGTTGTCCAAGGGTTCTGCCTATTAGAACAGTTAAAATAAAACACCAATTGGTCTTTAATATAAGGCTAAATGTATAATTCAAAAGTTCTGTGAATAGTAAAATAAATACACACACATCAGTTAATCAAATTAAATTCTACCTTATTAAGGTTATGGTCTTAGGCTAAGGCTTTCAGTTAAAGACACACAAATATTTGTGTTTCATAAATCACCCATCAGGTGAAATCAATGATAGTTCTACTCAGTAGGAACTCCTTATTAAAAGCTTCAAGGACAAGATATCAAATATATCAAAAAAAGTATGTAAGAAGTATGTAAGAAGAAGTGTTTTCTTAGTGAATTCCATTCATCCTAACTTTATTATATATCTCCATGTCTATGTGAGATCTCAGTTTTTTTTGAAGTTTTTTTCTTAAGGTCTTAGAGCTGGGACTCAAAACATTTGAATTTATAAATGTCTATTCCAAATATGACATACTATGAATTTAGGCAACTCTGTAAACTGAAAAATGATACTTCATCTTTTAGAACTATGCTTACTAATTTTATCATCAAATATGAATTATGTAGCTAAAATAAAACATATTACTTTTTAAGGCTCATTAAAACCTATTTTTGCTATTCCATGGCAATATTTTCTTTTGTTATAATACACATTTACATGATTTTATGTAACATGAAAGATGTTCTACCTTCTTGGAACATAAAATAAATCAATAGCAAAGGAAGAAAATTCTAAATTACTGGGCATTAAGACATCTTAGACTTAGGGAGGCAAATATTTGTAATAGAAAAGAGATTTAGTTTTAATCTGAAGATCTAAATTTAAATCTTGGCTTTGTAGGCAATGTGCAATCAATGAAGGATATAATTTTGAATGATTTCCTCACATGGTGGATGACTCAAGTGGTTTTTAGATAGAACACATATTTGAGCTTGCATACATAATGGAGTATATCCTAAAAATTAATAAGCAAAAACTTTCAAATGCATCCATAAGACTTATTGTTAATTGCAGTAGTGATATTATTTTGAAAATATTTTGTGTATGTTGAGAATAAAATAAGTAATTACAGGTATTTCAATATTGTTAAAATCTATGATTTTCAATGTACTAAAAGAGAGATATACCTATAAAATCAAAGTTACTAAGACTTTAGGATATTAATATGAAATGAAAATATCAGCATGAACTTGTAATTTTTTTATTTTTTTGATTAAATGATAGTTTAATTCTATCTACAGGCAAAGCTCAGATTATGTTCTCTAAAAACTATTTCCCACTAAAGAGAATGAAAACTTTTGAGTAATAATGAATACTAGGTCCAGAAATGTGAAAATAGAAGGCCAAGATAGTTTGGGAGAGGTGGGAAGAAAAGAGTTATGGACCTATTTGTTCTGAATTCCTATAGGATATGAAATTATTAGGACTTTTCAGAATTTCTGATTTGGGGCCTGACTTTGCAATTCAATAAGTATTTACTAAATTTCTATAAATTGAAAGGACTGAATCTAATGATCTTTAGGATATCGGTAGTTCTCAAAATATGTATGATTCTATGACTTTAAGTAAAGTGACTATATTTAAGAAAACTCAGAGCTAGAACACTGGTGCTTAATGAGAAGCACTGGCATAATCATTCAGAATATAAGACAGTGTCAATTCCAGAGTCACTTTGTTGAATGATTAATTTACATGTAGTAGGTCAAAGAGTTTATTTAGTAAAGCTAGTACTGCCTTTCTCCCTTTTGCCATTTTTTCATAATTTATGATTAGTCTAATTTGCATGGCCTTTTGTTTATTTTGGGCTTGTTTAATTGAATTTAAAAATAAACATGTTAAACTACAAAAATAATTGTATATTTTATATTTTATACTCCACATTTAAAATGTGTATTACAGTTTCTTCTATCGTTTCAGCCAATGATTTCACTTCACCTTTAGGTTTTCTATTTAAACTTATTTCCCAAGTATTTGTGATCCCTTTTATGAAAAACTATTTCCTGACATCTGCCTTGAATTTCCTTTTTCCCCTAGTCCCATTCTTGAACTCTCATCTTGTTATCTTCTTTAAGTGGAAAATAGTCTGCTTGACATTATTTCTATCATGTTCAGTTCTGTGTATTTCAGTGAAATCTTTCTTAATTATGTTTTTCCCAAGAGAGCACTTAATCTTTTTTAGCCTGTCTTTATAGGTTTTTACCTGTTGGCCCCAGGATAAACTCCATTGCTTTTTAAAGTAACTTTAATAGTCTGAAAGTCTTGGATACTTTATTAAAAGATGTGCCGTTAAAGCAATATTCACAAAATATCACAACTCAATTTTCGTGCTTTGAAGAATTTGTTTTCTCTGACAATAAGCAGAATATCCAAAGAACAAAGTGATATCAAATGTAATATAGTCATTTGTACAGTTTTATTCCATCTCTTTTCCCTTTTGTTTATTAACTTTACTACCTTGAGGGTTCAAACTGAATGATGAAACAGTGTTCATTTTCCTTTAAAGTTCACTTCATACCCAATAGAGCAGAAAGATCTAATACCTAGAAGACATTAAAATTAAGTTAATATTCCCATTTAGGTTATTTCTTGTATTTATTAACCTGAGGTCAAAGCAATAAAAAGGGCAAATTAAAAAAAAAAGATGCATCACAATAAAATGGGAAACCAACTGTTACTTCTATTATCTTAATTAAGACAATAGCTCAAGAGTCACAGTGGAGCAAAATATAAGAAAGAATATACATTTTTTAAACATGATTCTATAACACATAATGTGAATTAATGGCTCTCTATATAACAGTGAAGAAAAAAAGCTCATTTTTATTTTGCATAGTTCTAAGTGTTGTCTATACTAGATCATTCCCAATTAAATGGATATTTTAAGTGAGCATATTGAAGTAATATCCAGAGTACATGATAGTTGACAATATATCAAAGATTATCAGAGACTTTGTAGTTTACTCTATAAATGATAGAACAAGTACACTGAATAGAATTAATAATATTCAAAATTTGGGCTTCCTAGATATTTTAATGAATGGTTGGTCTGAGCAGCTATTATAATAGGTATGTAAATTGGTAAACTTTAGAATTATCTCTATATCAATAATATCATTAGATATTCAACAGAATTTGGAATACTGGTCATACAGTCAAGGAAAGCAATTCTAGAAATCATCTTGGAGCTATTTTTTTCTTTTCCCAGGAGAATTTTCTTCAGCTCAGAAATCTATCCAGTTCAAAGGAGACTTCTGTAGTTATTTTGGATCTGAATGTTTTTCAGGGAAAAAGTAAACTGGCTTTTTTAGACAACAACAAAAAGGGACTATTCACTAAATGTCTTCCTTTGCTAAATAGTTATGTGTCATCTTCTGAAATGGTTTCTGAACATATGTATATGTGAATGTCTTTGCTGTCTCTGTGCAGGAAAAAAATGAAGCAGATAATGCATTATGTCATAAAGATATGTTTAACAGTTTCCTGCCTGTTTTCTAAATAATGGACAAAGGTCTAATAGATATTATTGGAGAGTACAGTACAAAGTAAAGTTATGGATCCTTCGTAGGTTGTAAAAGAAAAAAAAACTGTCCTTTTCTAATTTTGAATATGTAGTAACTTAATTGGTTTAAAAATATCAATCAACTACTTATTTGCATTATATAATGTATTTGGCTAACTCATTAGTAGGTAATTTGGAAAGTAAAACTAATCATTGATATATTTGCATCTTTTACATATAGAATATAATACTTTACAAATTTTTCATATACAGGTTTATAGCAAAGATGTAAATAACTCCGATACATCATTATTATACTTTACCTGAAAGGCAAGGCATTGGATAGTGTAAAACTTTTCTTTCTCTATTATAAATCTTAGGTTGTAAAACAAAAATCGTTATGCAAAATAGACCTTTGAGCAGTGTCATTGCTCTATAAAGAAAATAAACCAGGAAAAAATACTGCGCTATCAAATATTACAAATGAAGAATAGATAAAAATGAACTGTGGTCTTTTTATGTTTTCTTGAACAGTAATAATAACAACATTTACCTAAGTAATACTTTAGACTTCCAAAAGACCGTCTCCACTTTTGCCTAATTCTTATTCACTAGTAATTGGCACATCCCTTCTTTCATAATCCAAGCCTTCTAAAGAATTTATTTACAACTATTTAACTCAAAGTTTGATACTTTTCAGAATAAATGTAAGTCTCTTAAAGTACAAATTTCCCTTAATATTGAGATAGGCACAAAATGTTGTTTATAATAAGTAAGGTTTCTATACATATTTTATTATTTTTAGTTTAAATTGAACTAAATGAGGGCAGATAGCTATATTTTTTTAATAATCAGCAATATAAATTATCATTTTTCCTACCTAGCATCACTTTTTAAAAATCTGAAAACTAACCTCCCATCTCTAAAATTCACTTTGAAAGATAATTTTAAAAAATACAATTGGTTTTACTGCTAAATTTCACAGGTTTCTATGCCATGTCCTCTGGGTAAATTATTTCTCTTCTAGGGAAAGAACTTGTCACTTGGAAATTATTTAGCTGTATTCCAGTTCAATCCATTAAAACCATGAAATGACAAGTCAAGAATGTAAAACTTCAGTTCTTAGTTCTTGAGTTGCTCTTCCGGTGCTGAGCACCAGAAGTCAGAGGTTCCTTCTGGACATATCAAATAAAAGTCAGCCCAGATACAAGACGAGTCACCATAGGAGTATCCTTAACTTTAAACAGTCAGAAGTAAAAGCTGACAAAATAAAGTAAGTCTTTGGTTTCCTTGTGCTATTCCTTATGTTTCTTTCCCAGATTATTCCACTGAGCAATTTTTTTTATCCCACTAATGCTTTTAAACCCCAGTTCTCTTAGTACATCTTTCAAATTGAACCAATCTATTTTCTCAGGCATGAATTTCTTTAGCCTTCTATTATTGTTGACATACTCTTTTGTGTAATATTTTCATTTTCTTTCTTTGTAATCTCTGATTTTTTTGTCCTTATCATTTAGACTCTTGTTTTCAGACACCATATTAATATTTTAGTAAGTGCCTTTTAAAACACCTCAGCATTGCTGTGAGCTAGGCAGACGCCACGGCACTCACTCTAGCCTGGGCAACAGAGTGAGACTCTGTCTCAAAAAAAAATTAAAAATACAAATAAAACACCTCAGCATGAATTATATAAAAATTCTTTTCTTATGATATGTAAAGGTATAACTTCAGAACTGCGTTTTAATGGCTACTGAGGTTTTGGACAAACAATTTAACTTTTCAACCTCCCTTATTTTCATGTATAAAGCAGAGATGATAGTAAGGTCTTCCTTACAGAGTATATTAGAACACTTTTCCAGCTACTATTAGTATGCAATTATTAACTATTCTTGTCTTTTTTGTATGCCCACTCCCTAAACCAATTATTAAAACGAGTATTGACAACAAGTGTTCTAAGTAAAAACAAACATAAAATTAGTAGACTATGTTCTCTCTTTTACTTTTAAAACTAAGTTAATAAAACTTTATATATATATAGTGACATTGTTTATAACCTTTCTTCCACTGTACAATTATCAGAGGCCACCTTGACCAGCAGCAGCTTTTATTTATTTATTTATTTTTATTATTTTTTTAAATTTCAAAATATTAAGAGGGTACAAATGTTTATGTAACATGGCTTGAATCAGGGCTATAAATGTGTCCATCACCTGAATAGTGTTCACTGTACCCATTAGGTGGATTCCCCCCCATGTCCCTGATTGATTTCCAATGACTTTTACTGCCCTCTGTGTACTTGTGTGCATAGGTTAGTTCTAATTTATTATAGAGTACATATGGTGTTTGTTTTTCCATTCTTGATACTTGACTTAGGAGAATGGTCTCCAATTCCATCCAAATTGGTGTAAAAGGTGTTAATTTATCCTTTTTTATGGCTGAGTAGTGCTCCATGGTATATATATACCACATTTTGTTAATCCATTCATGAATCGATGGATACTTGGGTTGATTCTAGATCTTTGCAATTGTGAATTGTGTTGCAGGAAACATTCAAGTGCAGCTGTATTTTTGATAAAATGACTTCTTTTCCTTTGGGTAGATACCCAACAGTGGGATTGCTGGATTGAATGGTGGGTCACCTTTTAGTTATTTGAGAAATCTCAATACTGTTTTCCACAGGCGTTGTACTAATTTGCAGTCCTACCAAGAATGTGTAAGCATTCCTTTTTTTCCTGCATCCATGCCAGCATCTAATGTTTTGGGGATTTTTAATAATGGCCATTCTGACAGAAGTAAGGAGATATCTCACTCCAATTTTACTTTGAATTTCCCTGATGATTAGTGATGCTGAACATCTTTTCATATGTTTGTTCGCCATTTTTCTATCTTCTTTTCAAAAACTTATGTTCATGTCTTTTGTCCACTTTTTAATGGGATGCTTGGTTTTTTTCTTACTGATTTGTTTGAGTTCTTTGTAGATTCTGGATATTACTGCTTAATCTGATGTATAGATTGCAAATATTTTCTCCCATGCTGTAGATTGTCTATTTGTTCTGCTGATTATTTTCTTAGCTGTGGAGAAGCTTTTTAACTTGATGATATGACATTGTATCTAGAAAACTCCAAAGACTCCACCAAGGGACTCCCAGACCTAATAAATAAATTCAGCAAAGTCTCAAGTTATAAAATTCAATGTACACAAATCAGTAGCATCTCAATATAATAACAACAGTCAAGCTGAGAGTCAAATCAAAGACTCAATACCATTTATAATATCTACAAAAATAAAATAAAATAAAATACCTAGGAATATATTTAACCAAGGAGGTGAAAGTTCTCTACAAGGAGAACTATGAAACACTGAGGAAAGAAATTGCAGATGGCCCAAACAAATGGAAAGACATAACATTCTCATCAACTCATAGAATCAACAGTGTTAAAATGTCTCTACTACCTAGAGTGATTTACAAATTCAGAGAAATCCCCATCAAAATACCAGTGCCATATTTTACAGATCTAGAAAAAAAAACAATTCTACACTTTCTTTGGATCTACACTTTGTGTGGAACTAGAAAAGAGGCTGAATGACCAAAACAATCCTAAGCAAAAAGAACAAAGCTGGAAGCATCTCACTACCAGACTTCAAACTATACTACAAGGCTACAGGAACCAAAACAGCATGGTATTGGTACAAAAACAGAGACATAGACCAATGAAACAAAATAGAGAACCCAAATATAAAATCATCTACCTATAGGCAACTGATCTTTGACAAAGCAGACAACAATATAAACTGGTGAAAAAGAAGCCCTATTCAATAAATAGTGCTGAGAAAATTGGAGAGCCATATGTAGAAGAATGATACGGGACCCCTATTACTCACCATATACAAAAATTAATTCAAAATGAATAAAAGACTTAAATGTAAGGCATGAAAAAATAAGAATTCTAGAAGAAAATGTAGGGAAAACTCTTCTAGATATCAATCTAGGCAAATAATTTATGACTAAGTCCTCAGTGGCAATCACTACAGCAACAACAAAAATAAATAAATCGGACTTGACTGAAGCTTATATTTAGAATCAACATGATAGGTATACATTATTGTGGAAAAATGGGCATAAAGTTACCAGTGTTCAATGACACAACTTTGTAAGAGACTCTAATTTTCTTTATTTTTCAGTTTTTTATTCATCATGCACTCTCTGACATTAGCTAATTTCACAAGTGACTTTTCAATTGTTAAGTTTATTGGCAATTATGCATTTCCTTATATACTCTTTATTCCCCTTGTTCCGTACCAATCATAAAACAGACTTTTATAATCATGTTAATAGTAGATCAAATACTAAGAAATAGATTTTTTTAATACAATGAAAAATTTGATTTTGATTCAATTTTATCATTAGTGGCTAGAAATAAATAATTGAAGACAAGATCAGCCCTTCAAAAACTTTACTACAGTTTTGATCATTTTATCTTGGTTGTGCAATTAAGATCTGGCTACAAAATTAATTGCCTCATGTTGAACCTATAAAGGATAAATTCAATTGAATATGAGGTCCACCTATATTTTCCCTCTAAGTGTGTTATCGCTTAAATGAATAAATTCTGACTCACTCTCTTGGCTAGAACTCAAGCATAAATATATTTAATTAGGTAAAATTATAAAATGGTTTATGAATGCACTAAATATACTACAGAGTATTCTAGGGCTAGTGAATATAAATCAGGGATAATTTTAATATCCCCTTGGAATAGCCAATTTGACCAGATGCTCCAAAATTTCATGGTGCTTTTTACCCAACAGCACCTTGAGATTTGGAAATGACCAGTAACCTTGTCTTCATCAACCTACTTCGAATATCCTTTCCATTTTGTGTTCTTCTGGAAATGTGACAGTTCACTGGGGACAGTACCCCTGTAGCTCTCTAAAGTGGAGTTTTTTTTTTCTTCTCTATCTACCTCTTACATGTGACCTCAGTTCCTGGGGATGGGTAGTATCTTTATAATTTCCATTTGCTGTTTTTCAAACAAGTTCTCTTTCTCCTACAGAGTCCCAATTTCTTTAAAAATGAATGCTATCAGACTAAACCTCCAGACTAAACCCTTTTTATTGAGTCATCTATTGATTTTCATATAAATTTCTACCTTCACACTACATTTATATAAGGCCATCATGTCTAAATCACTTTCCTTCTCTCTATTACTACTCTTGCCTTGATTTTTAATGTTGTCTATAACAGTGCAATTATTCTGCAGATACCATAATCCTTCAGTTACTTTTATCCACTCTACTTTTTTTTATCACCCTTAAGGACAAACTTGAGATATTTTCATGAACAATAATTATACCACAGCTCACATCTCAATTTTAGCCATACTATTCTGTCCACTTACTTCTAACTCACCTACATTTTTACTGCATTCAACAATTCTTTGATCTCCATCGAGAGTGCAGAATCCATTGATTTTATCATATCTTCATTGTACAACTTCCTCCTTTATGTTTTCCTTCTCCTTCTTACCCAGTTTATATTCTGTGATACGGTGCTGCTCTTCCCTTTCTCCACCTCATCCTCTGCATCTCTCTACTGATAAACTCTCAAACTTACTGTAAAACATGTATAATATGTATATATAGTTACAGAAACTGTCTACTGAATATAGAAAATCATGATTCAGGAGAAAGTGAACATTTCAGGAACAAATTCTTAGATCTGGTAAAAGGTGATGGAAGAGAGGACCTCATACATAAGTGAGCAGATGGCCTGAGACAGATTATAAACAGTTCATCTATTGAAACAGGCATCTTTAGGCTGGGGATAGGGCTTTGGTCAAGTGAATATAAATCAAGAGAAAACTGAGAAAAGGAGTTTTGGGCATATGCACAGAAATGGTTATAAAGATAGGCCATGAAATCTAAATTAATTAAAGAGGTAAGTGAGAATACAAGGTGAGAGATGGAGAATGAATATGTGGACTGATGATGCAGTTGAGTTAAAAATTTTTTACAGTGAGATTATTATGGTTGTCATGCTAAGAGGATGAGTCAAACAATTGGATGACAAGGTCAAAATATTGGGTGCTTGAAATCAAGATTTTGGTGATGGTGCAGTTATTATAAATAAAGTCTAATACATAATCATAGGAGATAATTGGTGAATGAACACATTCTTGTTCATTAAAGAACTTGATTTATAAGAAAGTTTTCCTGTGTAAGAAATAATCTAATATTTGAATGCTGTTTTATAACAAGATCAAAATTATTTCTTAAAATTTTAAGATACCTTTATCTTTAGTCATCTACTAATCTAGATTCTAGAATAACCATTCTGTGTTCATAGTAGCTTCAATTCTTGCAGTCCATGCAAATCTGATTAAACATGCATAAACTTTGCTTAGAAAATATGCTCATGTAAAAAATAAGCACACACACAGAATTTCAGAAGATTTTTACTCCTCTTGAAATGCATCATTGGATCCCTTAAGAGAAATGTGTGCTATAGTGGTGTTCAGGGTCACATTCTTCTAGTAGCTTTTAGCTGCTGCTGAACCTTCCATTTTGAATTTTTAAGGATCACTTGTAAGATGACAAAGGCACTTTAGTGGTGGAAACTGTCAAATTAGCTAAATTGCTATACTTAAGCTGTCTTTTACTAATGAGAATTCTCCTTAAATAGAGACAGGTGCATACTGAAACATACTTTCCTTCTCAGCTCCACATCATGGGATCCAAACTAAATTGAACTTGTGAAATGAATATAGAAAATACCACTGCCAAATCCAAGATGGTTTATTTTGCATAACTAAAGAGATTTGGAATCTTTATACTTCAAGTCCAAAGTATGTATTTCCTTTACTCCCAAGTTAAGCTTTCTATGGGTCCTCCTCTATCTCCTGTGGCTTTTGTGTTTGTTTTTGAGACAGGGTCTTGCTTTGTTGCCTGGGCTATAATACAGTGGTGTCACCATAGTGTACTGCAACCCAAAACCCCTGGGCTCAAGCAATTCCCTTGCCTCAGCCTCCCGAGTAGCTGAGACTACAAGCGCAAACCACCATGCTCACCTAAATTTTATTTTTTGCAGAGACAGTGACTTGCTATTTCCCAGGCTCATCTTGAACTCCTGGCCTCAAGAGATCTCTTGCCTTAGCCGTGCAAAGTGCTGGAATGTTACCACCAAATGGGATGGTGTCTTTTCTTAGTTGATTCCTATGGAATCCATATAATAAAGTGAAAAAGATGGGCCTACAGCAATTTTCCACTTACAATTTTTATAGAAAGATTTAAAAATGTTACCATTATTGATAGCACTTGGTTTTTATGTTTGACATTTACATTAGTTATTGGATGGTTGGATAAATATTATATAACATGGAGGTACTAAATATAAGAATTTATCCAAAGATCCTAATAAAATTATGGCCCAATGTTTATGATACACACCACACACACATGCACACACACATATACAATATTAAGGCAAGTCAGAAAACAATAAGCATGAACCTATTTTTGTAAATATTAAATGCACACATATATATTTGTACATATATTGAAAATGTCTGTAAGGTTATGAATGTGGTATGTCTTCTAAAGAATAGAATGAAGAAGTTTTTCTTTTTCCTTTAGACATTGTATTTAATAATAAACACCGTAAGTTCAAATCAATATATTAGTAAAAATAAGAAATGATGAGGGCCTGAATTAGACTAATGTCTTTTGCCATTTGGAGGGCAGTTGAGAGGAACAGACACATTTTGTTGATACTGATATTTAGGAAGTGGCTTTGGAAGGATGTAATGACATTTGGACAAAGTGGGCAAAGAAGATTTAGAGTTTGTGACATGACTCATCTTCCTGATTAGAGTATTTTTCACCCTGAACAATCAGGCTTTGTTGTTATTATTGGTAAAAATTTATCAGTAATCAAATAGTGTACAACATCCTCTTATTTAATCCAAAAAAAAATATAGTGATCTAAACATTTCTATGCTATTATTAAGGTAAATACTCTTTTTCTTTGACAGAGAAACTGGTAGTAGCTTAAATTATTTTAGAAATAATATTGATGAGTCTATTTTTATTCTAGAAGCTCCACTAGGACACTAGAGTAAAAGGAATTTTTGATTGCCTAACAGTGGAAATTAAAAAAAAAAAAATCTGCCCTGCCTCACAAAATCAGGGTCAGAAATTTCTTGGAGACAAGACCAATTTAGTCAGCATTAAATTCACTAAAAGTAAGATGCCTACTGTCTGATGTAGGTATGTGTTTAACCTCTTAGAGTCTTTATTTTGATTTACTAAAGAATAAACAGGATAGAATTATTCCAGGTAGTAATAAAGTGATTTCAGTAAGCAATATCCACACTTCTACCAATTATCCTCAAATATTAAATTTCTAAATGCTCAGAAACCTAATGTAATTTTCTAATTGAATATCTTTCATCCATATTTTGTCAAGTCCCATGGATAGAAAGATCAAAGCTAATATAAGAATTAAAGACCTTTATTTTAAAAGTGTATTTACTATGTACATATTCAATTGTGGTTTATCAGAAATATCTTAAGAAATAAAGTATATTATGTTTTATGAATGCCTAGTTGGAATTTATTATTAGGCACAACTAGTTTCACCTTAAAAAAATTTTGCAATATGTAGCCCACAGGATATCAGTATTTAAGATTTCTTGAGTTTACACAGTAGAAAAAATAAGGAAAATGTGGATGGTTTAACTTTACCTGTGGGAAAAAACATGAACAATTGACACAACATTTTAGTGTATATATAACTTATTTGTGCTTTTATATTAATTTATATGTGATCCTCAATGTTTTATGATAAAGTTTCTTTTGGGTTAAACGTGTGGTAGCATTGTTCCAAATTAAAGCAAAGAGAGAGTTCTTATATTACTTTACATTGGTTTCTGAAGAACATCTTCTTTTATTCATTTTCTATAACACATAATTATAGTGCATGGCTCATAGTTGCTTTCAGAATTGTAAGAGTGTATTGAAAAGTTCACCTCAAGAAAATTCATTGTTCTAGTTTTAAATATCCACTCTTACTATGCAGCCTTATCTTCAACTGTATTCTCTTGTAATGATAACCATTGTTTATGAAGAGAAAATTATTGTCTTCAAAGTTTCCAGGTGATCTATAGTTCTGTAAAAATAATTCTAAAAAATTAACTGGAAAATAAGCATATGGTTTAGTGCAAAATTAAAATCGTTGTTTTAATCTTTTAAAACATGTAAAACCTTGGAACTTACAGGGAAACTATGAAAAAATTATAAAAATGAAATATACATAAACTTTTGTAATATTTACACACTGCTTAAGATATGCTTTCTTTAACAAGTACATGTTTGGGTAACTGAAATGTTTCCTTTTTCTGGAAAAAAAATCAATTTTATGATTATATTATTCAGTAATTTTCTTACAGATTTTGTTTCTTGGATGTGTTCAGATAATGTTTAAAGCAGTAATTCAGTTCTACAATTTTAGCAAAATCAAATAATTTTCCTCCTATGAATGTTGATACCTATTTACCCTTACTTAGCATCGGCAATTAAGTATTGCTTGGTGAATAAGAAGAGGTCAGGCTATGGATTAAGAGTACTCATGTTGTATCCCACTCTCACTATGTGACCTTGGGCAAGTCACGTAACTTCTTTGTGACTCTCAGTGCTTTCATCTTTAAAATATGGTTAATAATAATGTTACCTAGACTGAAAGTTTGTTGTAGTGATTAATGACACATAAAGAGATAAACACATTTCCTGGACTATTTCAAGTGTTCAATTCATAGCTGGTATTGTTTTTGAAATGTTTGAAATACAGGAAATAGTCAATAGCTATGAATAAATTTTAGCAAACATCAATTATCATATATTTATAACTAATAATATAATTAAACTCTATTTAATTCCAGCTTCTTTACAAGTTGCCCAATGAACATACCTTCTTGGATAGATTCCATCACAACGAACTTAACAGGTGCCAAAGCAAATGCACACTTCTCATTCAAACTTAGTGCTTCTTATAAAATCTTCTTTCTCTGTTAAGTTCCCAGTGATTTAAGGGCTCAATCTTGGAGTCATCGTTGGTTTATTTATTTCATTCATTTAATATTTTGAGAATGTAGATTTATGGTCAACTTTTTCCAAGTGGACCACTTGCCACACCTAGCATTATCTACCTCTTTTTTTTTCTCTTTTGTTTTAATACACAGCTTTTCTCTTTGACTTATTTTTTTATATATTATCTTCCTCGGCCTGACTGTAAAATTTGCCATTTTTCATGACCATGTCATTGGTATCCTCTTTCATTAGTTAATTTATGCTTTATTTTCCCAAGTAAACACATTCATCCCCAAGGCTTCAGATTCCACTAAAATTTGTGTCTCTAGCTTCAATTTCTGTTCTGCATTTTGGTTCCATATATGTATTTGCCTACCGGATGTTAATGAGATCTTTACTTCAAACATATTTAAAATAAATTTTTCTTCCTCAAAAAAGATTTTCTTCCTTTGGTATGTTAGAGGTTTTCTTTTCTTTTAGTTTCTCAATTTAGAAATCCCTGTGTCATTTTTTATAACTTTCTCTTCTTTCATACTTGACATACAATTAATTTTCAAATCTTGTTCATCCTATTTGTTTCATCTCTCTAGCAATCATACTTACTGTTATTACAGAGGTTTAGAGTTCCATCAACTCAGACCCTTCCAATTGGGTGATAATTGTTCTTCTCTTTGTACCTTTCTTGTCCCTCTCTAATTCGCTATCAACACTTTGGCTAGATTTATTAAGAATACATATCGCATACCACCATCTTTTAGTGGATATCTAGGCTACCTACAACACTGCCTAGTAGGAGAGTCTAGGATGGACAGGGACTCTCCATTTCTGTTGTCCCTATGAAGCCACGTTTCTGGTATTCCCATAACACAGAATTCTTCAGAGGATATTCTTCCATCTCCATCCTTATCTGCATTTATTATGAATTATTTGAATTCATATGAATTCTCAATGAATACTTTGAAGTCCACTTCTCCATTCCCATCTGTGTCAACTATATCTATTACTTGTAAGTACCACCCAACATATTTGCTTTCCTCGCCGTCTCTGAAGATGGAGACGTCCAGCAATGTTCTCTATATATTTAAATGGAAATATTTTTCTCTGTGAAGCCACATTTTCCAACATGAGCCTCATGAAGCCAACTAAGTGTTACTGCATTTTTATTCTCTCAATAAATAAGTGTAGCACTTTAAAGTCTGTAGGAAAGCAACATGAAAAGAGCATATCAATGTGGTGGAGAAAGGGAAGAATGGCTTTTTAATTTGTCTTTTTTCGTCTTTTGTTAACAAGTATCTATATATACATATGTAAACATTTATATATAGATATAGGTAGCTTTCCATATATGTAGTAGGTTGGCTTTAATTTAATATACTTGATTCAGAAACTAGACAATAGAGCACAAAAGTGCCAGGCAGAATATAAAACATCCTTACTTTGATTTCACAGAGTTGTATGTGGGTAGAAGATCGTACAATTTGAGCCAGCTATTTTCCTTTTCCTGTGCTTTCTCTTTTGAGAGATTGACAAAGCATTTGTTAATACTCTATTATTTACCTTAATTAAATTTTTGTAACAAAGGGGTCTGTAACTTTATTTATACTTGAGAATATATTTCCATGGACTACATCTCATTGCCTAGCAGCTTTTAATACACTTCTGCTTGAGGAGAAAGTGTAAATTCGGTGCTACTGCCGACGGCTAGTTCTTATATTCATATGGTAACTGTACAGTGTTTATGGCTGCTTCATTCTGTTACTTTGTAACTAGCAGCCATTGCATTTATGAGTACATGTAAGTTACCAGTTGTGATTTTACTCATGAAGGCCAGAATCTGTCTTGGGCAATCATTATGTATTGTATGAAGTATTTAATCATCATGTAACTGCTTAGGATATCCATTTGTTTCATTACATGGGTAAATAATTTGTCATTAAACTCGTGTTTGAACCATGAATTTCCCTTCTGTGTTTCAAAAGACTTGCAACTGACCTAAAAATCTGGTGATATTTAATGTGCATGTATATATCTGAACAACCACACATATCTGTGATTTAAATGGGAGAAGTCTTATATGTCACAGAAGAGCAAAATTCTATTCAAATTTATACCTCTCCTTACCATAAGGCATAGAGATGCATGATGATTTTTCCTTGATTTGTCCACATAATTGGTCATGGATGATAACTTAATAAATTTTTTTGATATAAAAGGAGTGTATTATGTTCTACCATTTGATGTTTTCCCTTCCCTTTTCTGCAAAGGTACTATTGGCGAGAAGAAAAACATTTTGGTTAGCTTTGTAAGACAGTTATCTTTCCTTATATAGTTTTTCTATAAAAACTGGTTTTATAATCATGAGTGGAAAAGGGCAGGTTGAATCAAGGTGAGTGAATCTTCAGTGAGCACATCTGCCTGCCACCGCTGCTCCTTCAACTGAGTGAGTGCTGCATATTATGGGCTCTGTCTGTGAGAGAAAAGTCCCAGTGCCTGATGTCCTTGCATGATGTGGAGTGTTTCATGTAGATCAATTTAAAGCATAACTCTTGTTTACATTATTTGCATAGTTTTAAAAGATAATGTTGCCAAACTTTGAAAATGTTAACGTTCAAACTGAAAATCTTCACTACATGTAACTTTCTTTCTCTGGTTTATAATCATAGCCAGTGGTTTTATCTGTCCCAGTGTCAACTACCATGTGCCCTGCTTCATAAGGACATAAGGATTTTTTACAAATATTTTAGAAAATGCTTTCTATTTTTCTTGCTTGTGCAAATCTTGGCTAGCAGTACAGGAAAATAGTGCAAACATTATTTTCTTGCTGGGGAATGAAGGTTTTCTTTCTTTTCTTCTTTTTAGTTTTTCTTTTTCTTTTTTTTTTTTTTTTTTAGTTTGTGTGTGGGGTTGGGTATGGGAGAAGGTGGTTTATGTTGAAAGTTTAGGTTTTCTTCTGCATGATAAGTCATGTTGTGGGATCTTTAGAAAACTTCATACCGTATGAATAAGAAAACAGAATATTTGAAACTTGAAATAAAAAAGAATACATGTGGTCTTAGGTTACTTCCTTTCTGGAGTTCTAATCTTAAGACATGGATGATGGTTATCCTATATGTTATTATATAGTTAACATTAACTTATCTATAAATAATTTAAAGTTACTTACAGGTGTGATGGCTCATGCCTTTAATCCCAGCACTTTGGGAGGCAAAGGCGGGAAGATCGCTTGAGCCCAGGAGTTCAAGGCTGCAATGAGCTATTATCACGGACTGTACTCTAGCCTGGGGCAACACAGCAAGACCCTGTCTCTAAAAATTATAAAATTAAATTGAAAAATGAAGTTACTACTTTGCTATTCACCCTACATACTTTACACTATCATACTTCCATATGAATGTACGGAAGATAATTGTAGAAAATAACATGTATAATCAGTCTTATTGTTGCTTCTTTGCAAATAGTTTTCTTTCTGGCTGCTTTTAGAATCTTTCCATTGTTTTTGATAATAAGCTATTTCATTCTCATGTATTCATTTGTAGATTTCTTTTTATTTACTCTGATTGAGATTCTTTGGGCTCCCTGAATCTAAACATTCATGTTTTTTTTTTTTTATTCAGTTCTGAAACTTTGCAGCCATTATATTTTCATCTACCTTGGTTACCTTATTGATTTAGTGTATGTAGTACAATATAAATATGAACCAGAAGAAAGAAAAATTTATAAATTGTATTGGCAGAAGCCTTGTGAAATATAAGATCAGATAAAGCATAACAATTTTTGAAACAGCTAGAGTTGTATTAATAAAATGGGAAATTCAGATAGAGTCTTGGCTCCAGTTTCCATAGATGTTCATGAAAGATGTGATTGCCTACGCCTTTTCTGAGCTTCATGGTAGCACATAGATTAATTCTTTATTTGATGAAACTACATTCAAGCTTCAGCTTCTTCAAAAAGTTGTTTTCTCAAATCGCTGTTGAAACCACACATATTTTTTGGGTTTTAGTTTTGAACATTTCCTTGTCTATTTCATAAACAGGAATCTAAACTTTCTCAATACCATGGAATGGCCATACGTAGGATTCATAGTATCTTAGTCTAGTCCAAAATTTGATTTAAAATATAATATAGACATTTGGAAAAAAAGACTAGACTATATTTTTATTTTATAGGCATCATTATTGCATGAAACACGCACCCACACAAATCTATTTTTTTCTTAATGAGTCTTTACTACAGTATTGTACTTATTTACATTAGCAAAATCTGTTAATGTACATGTATTTAGCTACACTCTTTGAGGCCTCTCTCTATATATACACAAAAGTATAGGTCGTACATTATGATTATTGTAGCTGACAGCTAAGTAGTAATAAAACATTTAAAATGCACATACCAAAGTGTGGTGGCTAGGGTGTTGTCCCCTCTCAGAGCTCCCTGATGGATTAAAAGACAATGGGATTCAGATATATATACAACATTGCTTTTTACTACATGGATTTTAAAAATTTTGTTGTTGTTTTATATTAATGGTTATATTAATTTTAAGGAGTGATAATTTATTTGCTAGATATCAAATATGAATTATCCTTAATATGGTAAATATGCAGATGCATTACATATCTTTGGTAGTACTTACAGAAAATCCTGTTCCTGACATGCTATGCTGTACAAATATGTTTTATTGGCATTATATGTGAATTAGAACATACATCTGTAATTCAGACAAATTAAAATATTTCTAACAAAAGTGATTTGTCAATTCCATTACAGAGAAAATGATATTTAAGTTCTTTGTTTGAATTCCTGTGCCTTATCTCAGAGGTCCAGATTTGTCTTCTGATTTAATTCTTTTGGGATTAAATATCCCATCATCTTATTACATATTTATATTGTAAATTTCTGCTCATAATTATCTGGTGAGTCAATCTTTTGAAAGAAATCTTGTTTAAAGACACATATGTAAAACATGGGAAGCGTTTTGTGTAGAAACAGGTATGAGGAATTTTCTGAAAGAATACACCTACTGCAATTGTCTGTAGGTGTTTGTGTTTCTGTCAAAATAGAAAATTACTTCAAAGAAGATAAGTATAGACAGCTAAAATTAGCCGTGCTCTGATATCAAGACCAAACAGATTTTGCACTTTCCTAACATAAACTGCAAAATCCCCCGATGTTTGCTCATCTCCAATAATAGTTCTGACAGTAGTTTATAGCACTTTACCATTCTTATAAGTTATTTATATGAAACATGTGAATTATGTGGTTGGAATTGTAGAAAATTTTTTTATCCTAATTTTTTTGTGATACATTCAATTTTAAAGTTATCTTTTTGTTATGAAAATGAGAATTCATTTAGAAATGATTCCTGCTAATTTTAGAAACCAGTTCAAATAAGTTTGGCATTATTTTTATCATGCCAGAAAAAAAGAGAATCTACACTTCCTTTCAAATTTACTGCCTTTGGTAGAAATGGATGAGGTTGATGTGTTACATTTTGTCTGGTTGTTAAAAATTCTTGATATATATTGCTACTGTAGGCAAAGTTATATGAAACATCAAATTGTTAAATAATCTAATAAAGGAATTATTTTATTGATAAAGCAATTAATTTTATTTTCTTGAAAGTGATACTTATTCTGAATAAATACCATGCTTTTTTTTTTCTAATGACATCATTGGAATGAGAAATTCTTAATAGATATGGCCTCCCTTGTGTCACTGTAATTGTCTCCTAAGGAAATACATTTTATGATTTTAGTCATATTAAATATTTAAGGGTTTTAAAATAACCTCACTAAACATTCAAGGAAATTGACATAAATGTAGAGCTAATGTTTTAAAAAGGATGAAAAGTGAAAAGACTACAAGGACTTGGTGTTCTCCAGGAGTCTCAGAAATTCATCACTGCTTCTATGTCATGCATGTTATTGCCTCCAGGAAACCAGGGACCTTTATCTGAAGGACATTCTTTGGTTCTTTAATAGATGGTAACCATTTAGAGCATTTAAGAAATGAACACATTTTTCAATATTATTTTTTACCTTTAATTTGACTTCATTATAAGGTAACATTTTCTATCTCTAGTGAGTCAAATTTCCCTGTTGACATATTTGAGATGTTTTTCAGGATTATTAGGATTTCATGGTTTCTTTCTCTCTAGTACCATTGGTCTAGTGAAGCACAGGTGCTTCAAGTTCTTTATAAAAGGATGGTAATAAAAGGGCTCAAGGAGTAAAGTGTCCTGGTTAGCACGCTGAAAGCTCATTTGCATAATGTAATGATACGAACGACACAGAGGAACATCTCGATTGCAGGTGTTATTCTGAGGTTGAAAAGTAGGTCAGTGCCATTTACGTTAAGATCTTGGAGAAGCAAAGGGACTTTGCTGAAATTAAGAAATAAACAACTTTGCTGAGTAATTAAAAATAAAGAAAATCAGAGTTATTATATCTTCTTCAATCCAAATGAAATTTACCATTATACTGATGTTTAATTATTGAAAAATTTTGTTTCCATCAATGTCGATGTGGCTTATAGGAACTTTAGCCACATGCAGAATCTACACTTCCTAAAAAATGGTCATTTAATATTTTATCTCAACCTCTCCTTATAGGCTATAATTCAGATTAGTTTTATGAACAAATATGTAATTAATAAAATTGGCATAACAGTGCATTAACATTTCTTGTAGCTGTGAAACTATTAATTTTGATTATCATTAAACAGCACTGAATGAGCTATAATTTAAAACCACCCATATTTCAACTTATGTTAATTTTGATCCATTTTCCTATCATGTTATATTTTATAACAATTCTTTAAAACATCTTAATTTTTATTCTTTTCTTATAATTCATGGTATATGATGCATACTATACTTAATTCACATACTACATCTTCACAGACATATTTGAATCTGTAGGCTTCAAAATTAGCATCTGTTTCTCATTAATCAACTTTCATTTTCTCAGGTGTTAGTGATGTAATTACAGTCAGGTGTACAAGTCTAGCTTCATGTATTCTTATTAGTAAAGCATCACATTATTATCAGTTTTACTATTTGGCTCTAATTGCATTTTCATGACTAAGTAGAATTTTTATAGGGCTTCTTATTTCATTAGCATTGTTATCTACACTGCAATTTGCCAAATATGTAGGTGGTTTAAAAGAAAATATTATTTTAATATGACTCCTGAAGAAAAAATAATAATTCATTTCCTATTTCTCACTCTGTAACTCTCATCCTTGCTATATTTTACTCAAAGAAAAAAATGTTATTTATTTATACCTTTTTGCATGATTTAACGGAGGTGTCCTTGTGGTTCTTCAGGTGATTGTTATAAATTGTTTTCTCAAAAGAAATCCTTACCGGTTTCCCTGTCAATAGATATGTTATCTTTTGATCCTATTTATCTATATCTCCAACAACCATCCATTATCTATTGGTCTCTATATTTATGTCTGTCTGTCTGTCTGTCTCTCTATCTGCCCTTTTGGAAGTGTAGGTAGCTTGCTCATACTGTTTCACTTGTGTACATACCAATTCTTCTTCTTGTGTATTTGAAACTTTATAAATGGTTTGTAGAAAACCACTACACATTTGTCCCAAAAAGTTTTTCATGTGCATCCTCACTCAATACAGTAATCTTTTATGAGTCTTATTTTTAATGAGGATACTGGAATAATGCAAATCTGGATTATTATTTTTGCAATCCTCAGTATTTGCTTCATCATTCTTTTCCTTTCTTTGGAGCATAACTTGGAAAACAAAAGGGAAATCACCATTTTGTGCAGTGTTTCTGAAATCATTGTAGTTTACCCAGAATCTGACATTGGATTTTTGTTTTATATGATTAAAATGAGCCAAAAAATCTCCTAATTAAAAAATGCCCATTTTCTTTGATTTTTTTCAGTTTGCTTTATCTTTTCTTTAATTTTTTCATGGCAAGAAACTTAAACTCCACACAATTATATGTTACTTATATAATTATATTTTATCATATCATATTGATAGTTTTAAAGAGTGCTTATATGAATGTAATAAATGGTTAAAAATTTAAGAGATTTCAGAGAGGCAGGAAGATTTTTAAGATTTCCAATAGACAATTCCAGCAAAAAATAATTATTAAATTTTTGGTCTTGCCTTTAATTTTTAAATGCATAGGAATTATTGACCCTTATAACTGTACTGCAAGAACAATTTTCAATTTATCTTTCTTTTTTGATACTATGACAATTATTTTCTCCTTATCATATATTTATTTTATTATTTATTTATTTTTGAGACAGAGTCTCACTCTGTTGCGTGGGCTAGAGTGTCGTGGTGTCAGCCTAGCTCACAGCAACCTCAAACTCCTGGGCTCAGGCGATCTTCCTGCCTCAGCCTCACACATTGTTGAGACTACAGGCATGCACCACCATGCCTGGCTAATTTTTTCTCTATATATTTTTAGTTGACCAATTAATTTCTTTCTATTTTAAGTAGAGATGGGGTCTCGCTCTTACTCAGGCTGGTCTCAAATTCCTGACCTTGAGTGATCCGCCTGCCTCGGCCTCCCAGAGTGCTGGGATTACAGGCGTGAGCCACCGCGCCTGGCCCATGTATTTATTTTAAATGTTTCTACACTAGTAATTTTTTTTTAGAGAATATACCATGAAGCTTTTTTCCCCTTTACTAAATTTTCTAAAGGCAAAATATCAGTATGTTAAAATAACTCACTGAGTCAAAAGTTATAAACAGTTGAAGTGTTTAGTATATTTCAACATTTTACTTTAAAAATATTTAAATTAATTTATATTGTTGTTTACAATCATTGTGTAGTGTGATTTTTCTTAAATATTCAGTAATCTGATATCAGTTAAAACTTTTTTCTTATTGTTTTATTTAGCATATTTTGTGATCTTACGTGCTGTTAGCCATCATGGACAGTTTTGAGGAATACTGTTGTAAAAGGCCCTCTATTGAGATTTGTCTATTGTTTTTCTCATGTTTAGATAGAGGTCATGGGTTTTGGGAAGGAAGACCATAAAAGCAATATGCCATTTTATCATATTAGTTAGGATACATGCTATCAGCATGACTTTTCTCTGGTTTTGTTTTGCTTTGTTTTGTTTTTGAGATAGGGTCTCACTCTGTCCCCCAGACTAGAGTGCAGTGGTGTCATTGTAGCTCACAGCAACCTCAAACTCCTGGGCTCAAAAGATCCTCGTGCCTCAGCCTCCCAAGTAGCTGGAACTACAGGCCTGTACCACCATGCCCAAATAATTTTTCTATTTTTAGTAGAGACAAGGTCTCACTATATTGTCCAGTCTGGGACTTATCCCTATTGATGCTGACCTTGATCTCTTGGCTGAGGTAGCGTTTGTTTGTCAGGTTTCTCTACTGTGAAGTTATGCATTTTCTTTCTTCTTTTTACGTTATACTCCGTAAAGATGTCACTATGCACAGCCAACACTCAACCTTTTGGAGGATGGAGTGTTTAGATAAATTATTTGGAATTCTTCTGCATGGGAGATTTGTCTCTTCTCCCCTTTTATATATTTATTCATTATTTATTTATGTAAGTATGGACTCATGGGTATTTAATTTACTTATTTATATTTGCTCATATTGTTCCAGCTTTAGCCATTGGGAGAACTTTCAGTTGGCTCCTGTGTCCCTTTGACACCTTTATTAGTGTGTGTGTCTGTGTGTGTTTAGAGAATTTCCTTTTTATGACACAAGATGCTCTAGGTTCATCTTTTTCTATCCCAGTTCCAGGGCTAGAATCAGCTTTTTCTCCAGGGAGCCCTACTTCCTTTTAAAGCCTTATTGTTAATGAGTCAATGGATTCGTTCCTTAGCTTTATGCATATTTCTGTGTAATATTTACAATGCATGACCAAATTTGTCTTCCCCAATATTATTTTGAATGAGAAGTTTGTTGCAAATTCCAGGACACACAACTGTCCCCCAGGAATACGGAAGAAACTCTCACCACCAAGAAAGTTTCTTCTGGAAAAAGAGAGCACTTGAATATTCAGAGGAGACAAATATCTTCAGCTCCAGGTGAAATTTTTTTCAAAGATTCAATGCAAAATATTTTGAGAAGTGGGATTAAAAATGTTCCTTTTAAAATAAAGATAATAAGATTTCAGTTTAAGAGCACTGTAAAGGAGAGAGCCCTCGGACAAAGAAAGGATGGTTACTAAGGGAGTTCTGTTTTCTAGAGGTTGGGACCCATCCTTGTGTTCATAAAATTAGGACTCCAAATCAGATGACAGCTTTGTATTAATATTTTAATAAATACTTCATAAGTCACAGATGTAGGAGGAGATATTAATAATTTGAATAAAATATTCTTTTTTTTATCTTTTATTTTTTTATTTTTTTAATTGGGGGAAAACTACAAAGCATTTACAGTACAATGTTTACAGTCACAATTTATAGTGAGCTGATTTCCCAAAATATATTACCACTCAAGTTGACTTATCTTGTTACATTCAAAAATCTACTTTGTCAAAGTAGTCCATAG
>CAUYRT010054178.1:0-16715 GCA_963574885.1 Lepilemur ruficaudatus | reverse complement strand
AGGTACCCTATGTAAGTGGAATCATATGATATTTTTCCTTTTTCTTTTTCTTTTTTTTTTTTTTGAGACAGAGTCTCACTCTGTTGCTCGGGCTAGAGTGCCATGGCATCAGCCCAGCTCACAGCAACCTCAAACTCTTGGTTGGGCCCAAGCAATCCTTCTGCCTCAGCCTCCCGAGTAGCTGGGACTACAGGCATGCACCAACATGCCCGGCTAATTTTATTTTTATTGTTTTTTTTCGGGTGGCCAATTAATTTCTTTGTATTTTTAGTAGAGACGGGGGGGCTCACTCTTGCTCAGGCTGGTTTCAAACTCCTGACCTTGAGCAGTCCGCCGGCCTTGGCCTCCCAGAGTGCTAGGATTACAGGCGTGAGCCACCGCGCCTGGCCGAGAATGTCTACTTTTAAATTTAAATTTTATCTTATTTTTGCTTCCTTCATCCCTCATCCCAAGCGCATTTATCCTTACCTCACCCCATGCCACTCCAGGTACCTGCTCTTGGGTATTAATTTACAAAAACAGTATGACATTTTACACCACCTCCACTTCTCACTTTTAAAAGTATAGGTTTGAAATCTAGCCATCTGATAAATGTAGTAATGCTTATCTCTTTGTTAACCACTATGTACTAACCCAATGCTCACCCATGCCACTGTTCCATTTCTATGTCTGCATCACATATTTCCCCAAAACTCAGTGCTGTGAAACAACCATTTACTGGAATGCTCACAGATTCTGTGGATCTCGGCTGGCTTGTCTCCAATTCCTGAAGTCTTGAGTCTCAGCTGGAAGACTTGACTTGTGGCAGGACTCATATATGGGGACATTCACTCACTTATCTGGGAGCTGGTGCTGGCTGTCTGCAAGGGACCCCTTCCTGAGGCCTCTCCATGTGACCTGGGCCTCTTCACAACAGGAGTTCCCAGGACAAGTGGAGGGGGTGGGAGGGGAGAGAGAGAGAAGGAGGGAGAGACAGGAAGGAAGGGGGGGATGAGGGAGGGAGGAGCACTACACAGAACCTAGGCTGGGGATCACACAGCATCACTCGCCACAGTCTATTGCTTGGAGCAGTCTCAGCTCCCACCCAAGTTCAAGTGGAGGGACATGGACCCCACCTCTCAGTAGGAAGAATGTTGAAGTCCCACCAGCAGAGTGTGCAATGAGAAGTACTGTCGCAGTCACTCAAGAAAATACATATGCCGCAAGGATAGTGTACGCCCTACTGAGAGGTTTTCCGGTTGTTTCCAACTTTCTGCTTTTACAGATAGTACTGGAATGAACAGACCCATCACCTATCTTTATGAGTCTGGGAGTTTTTCTGGGGGTGAACGCCCAAGAGTGGAAATCTGGTCTGATGGGTCTCACCTCCGCCAAGCACTTCAGAATCATTGTCCGAGACAGCCATCTCCACTTCTATTTCCTCACATCTTACCAGCGCTTGGTTTTATCTGACTGTACGTGTGATGCTGTGATGTGTACAAAGGGAAACCTGGCTGTTGGAGGTGACAGCTCTCTGCTTGCTGATACTAAAGGCAGGGCTGAGCCTGTAGGAAACCTGCGGGTCGGGTTGGTGTATGTGAGACAGTGCTGGGAAGGAGAGAACTTGGTGGGCTGGAGTTGGCTAGGAAGGACCATGCATGCCAAGCTAAAGAATAGGACTCTTAACTTGCAAAGCAGTGGGGAGCCACTGATGGTTGTTGAGCTGAGAGAGTAACAGATTAAAGCTGGGCCCTAGGAGCAGGGCGGTAGGAGATGAGGTCGTCCAAAAAGAGCTTCCCGCCCTGGTTGAGTGATGAGTCCAACCGAGGCAGCCCTTCATGGGGGCAGACTGGATGGCAGTCGGTGGAGGGGGAGGATGCGGAGGGCTCCTGGCCTTGCCTTCTTTTATGCTCTTAGCCCCTCCCTGCTCAGGCCTGGGGAGAGGTACATTCTTAGGACATTCTTGTTGACTTGTCAAATAGTCTGTTCCCCAGTCACAACCAGCGTGACATGTCCTTGCGGCTGTGGGATGTGAAATAGCACCAGGGCACCTCGTTTCAGCTCCACCACCTGCCCACTGTGGTCGTGAGCAAGTTACTGCCCGCGCGGCACCTCCGTATACTCAGCCATAAGGTGGGAACAGCAGTAACACCCCCTCGTATGTCCGGTGTGGAGTTGAGGGGAGATAATGGTGTAGACAAGTCTTTAGTATATATTGTAAGTGTTTGCTTTGAAAATGACCAAATGTTTGAAAATTATTTTGCCTGCCTTTTGGGATTCCAGCCATTTCCTTCCTTGTGAAAGTCTCCCTCTACAACTGGAAAGAAGACAATAATTTTCATAATTTGTTAAGTGGATGCTTCCCAGAGTCCCACTCCCAGCAGGGCCAAAGGCTGGGGGGAGTAGGGAACAAGAGGAAGGGGGAGGAGGAGAAGGGAGAGAAGAAAGCAGAAAGAGAGGGGAAGATTAAGCTAGAGGAGAGGGAGAAGGAGGTGAGAGGAGAGGGAAGGGGGAGGAGGGGAGAGTACGGAAGAGAAGGGAGTGGGGGGAAGGGGAAAAACGGGGTGGGAGGAGAACTGGACAGGAGAGGGAGATGGGCGGAAAAGGAGATAGGAGGAAGATCAGGGAAAGAGGGCCTTGGGAGAAGGAGGCGGTGGGAGAGGGAGGGAGGGGAGAACAAGAGGGGAATGTGTCCTTGGCACTCCTGGTCCTGTGGCGCGGGGCAGTGAGATGGTTCCATCCAAAGAGCAAGACAGAGAAGCGAACCTGGCGCTGGGAGCTGCCGTGTCCGGCGTCCCTGTGCCAGCTCTCCAAGGCCCCGGGGCGAACAGAGGCTGTGTGTGCACGTGGCCTGAGGCCTCTGCCGCCCTGGTGAGCCGAGAAGCCACTTTCCAGTGGGAGCGCCCTGCCCAGGGCCTGCAGGAGGCGAGGGGACAGTGCCAACCATGCTGCTGGAAGCCGGATGCCGCGAAGGGGCTGCTCCACCCCCAGCCTGAGGGCCTCCAGCAGCACCTGCCTGTGCTTTGAGGGACGCCAGAGCCGGTCCCCCAACCTCTGCTGGCCCCTACTCCATGCTTGCTGTGTAGGTTTCTGTCTTGCTTCAGGCAGATGCCACTGGCATAGGAGCCCAACAGACCTCAGACCTTGCCCCTTCAGTTCAACCTAGCGTTTCCCTCCCAGCATTTGATTTTGAAAACCTCCAAACATTTGCAAAAGTTAAAAGAGTTGGCCAGAGAACACCACGTGCCCCCTCTAGATCCTGGGGGAGCCGCTCTCCTGGCTTTGTCCCTCTGCCCACCCAGCCCTGCCTCGGGCCAGCCTTCTCCCTTGGGTTTGTTTTTGTTTTTTCCAATCTCAAAGCCTGCTAGGCGGCAGTTCTCAGCACGTAAGCAGGTAGAGTTAACTCTGAGAACGGCACTGCTAAAAACCTGTGCTATCTGGGTGGCTCCCAGTAGGTTTTCCTGGAGACAGGACATCCCCATGGGCAGAATGCGTGAGCCTGGGTCCCAGCTCTGCAGACCAGCAGTGAGATGCAGGACTGTCCACTGTCCAGAAGCCGCTTCCTCCCCTAGAAACGGACATAACCAGGCTCCTGCGCTGGTGGCTGAGGTGGCTGGTGAGAGACAGAACACACAGCTCACAACCAGGAGACAGACCTCTGTGCCCAGGAGAGTGCTCCATGGGGGATGCTGGAATGACAGTTTTTAGAAGTGCAATGGCAAAATCAGCACTTGGCTTCCTACTGCAACGTTAGGGGCCTGCCTGCAATCTCAGGCCCAGCTCAATGAAGATATGCAGGGTGCGGTCACTTCAAGGCCTGGGCAGTGGGAATCTGGTTTTAATATGAGAGCACCTCGAGGTGGGAGCAGGTTTTGGTTTCCACAATGGAGCACAGATTTGTGCTCAGATTTATCCAAATCACGGGGGACCTGCAGACGGCTCGGCTGCCCATGACCTTGATTGGAAGTGACTTGGGGTTGGAGGAACCAGGCTGAACAAAGGGCTGGGGCCACCACAGTGCAGGCAGCCTTTTCCTGAGGAGCCGGAGGGAAGTTTCGGGAAACCACAGCTGGTTGGTGCAGGGCCCCCGCCAGTCTGGATGTCTGGGCCCTCTTGGTCTTGGAATGGATGCCTGTGGCCTAACAGGACTTGGGGGGCTCCTGCTCAGGCTGCTGGGAGGAAAGTTTGGCTTAGTGCCCCTGGTGACATCTGGAGGAGAACTCAGGCTTGGCTATCTTTTCTGTGGGCAGGGGCTGGTGGAGGATGGGGGAGGCCGGGCAGGGGGACACGCCCCCACTCCTCCCCCTCCTCCATCAGAGGCAGCTAAGTCAGAAGCTTCCACAAGTTTAGCAGCCCCTTTCCACTTCCCAGCGGGTCCTCCCCAGTGCCACATGCCCCCCTTCCCCCTGAATGGCAGGATGTACATGCAGGGATTATCTTTACAGCTACCTTGTGTAGCTGGGAGAGAGAATGGTGTGCGCTCAACATGGAATTGCCCCAAGGACAAGGACGGGGAGAGGTAACAAGCAAGGTGGGAGCTGTGAGTACAGGGCAGATACATAGGTGTGCACGGCAGCAGGAGGCCCGACCTCACCACAGTCACATACGTTGTCTGTGTGTGTGTTTTAGGGGCTGAACTGTCCCCCCAAGACTCACGCATGGAAGTTCTAATCCTTAGGACCAAAGAATGTGACCATAGTTGGTTAAAATGAGGTCATCCTGCCCCCCACCCCCAACACAACTGCTGTCCTATCACCAGGATTTGGACACAATGCCGTGGGGAGCTTGGGGTTATACTGCCACAGGCCAGGAACCACCAGAGCTGGAGAGAGGCCTGGGACACACCCTTCCTTAGCGTCTTCAGAGAGAGCCTGGCCCTGTGGACACCTTGATTTTGGCCTCCAGGACTGAGCACAAACTCCTGTGGTTCTAAGGCTCGGCATGACACCAATGCAGCATGGTTATCTGTGGACATAGACACGAGAGCCTCCGGGAGCGGAACTGGCTGCTAAAACAGGTGGGACGACCATTCACCATCTGCACTGTTCGAGCCTTTGTCCCAGGTGCAAGCATTACCTAATTTTTAAAAACTGGAATGGAAAAATTTTAAAGTCACCAAAGCAACACATGGGAAATGGTCAGTGCATCTGGCTCTTAAGAACAGCCGACAGAGGCTGGGGTGGGCTGAGGTTGCCCACTGTGGGGGGAGAGGGGAGAGCCTGGAAGGGGTGTGGGAGCCCCGGGCCCAGGTCATCCTCCCAGGCTCAGCTGTACAGGTGAGCCAGGGTGGGGTGGGGCAACCGTGTCCAAGGGCCAGCAGGTGAGCAGCCCCCTAAAGACACAAAGCCCCCGCCTGACCATCAGTGGACTGAGGAGAGACCCTGGCATCCTGGGGCTGCCCTCTGACCTGCTGGAGGAGGCAGGGAGGGTGGGCTCTGCGGTCAGGCCCACCTCGGTGGAATCTAGCTTGGCCTCCTCTGCTGTGCAACCCTCAGCAGGCACTTGGCCACTCTGAACCTTGATGTCCTCACCTGGTAGAAGAATGAACTGGCACCCATACCAGCAAAAAGACAGTTGATAGCAACACCTGACTCTGTGCACCCTCAGAGGGCACCCACTAGCTGAGGTGGGGCACAGCACCTGAGCCCTGACATGTCTGAAACTGGCCCGGGCCCTCAGCTCTCTGCTCCCACCCCAAAGAAAATGGCTTTTCACCTTATGTATATAATACATGATCAGCACAAAGAATTTGACACCTCCAGCATGATATGGAGATAATGCAGGTCATCTGGGAACCCCATCCTGAGACCCTGTGGGTTGTGGTTGTTCTGGGACAGTCCCTCCCAGCATCTCCCTAGGAAGAGCCAGGCCTACACACGCACATCCCACACGCTCACTGATGCACACACAGCCCTTCCCTCCACACCCCGCACCCTCACACAAGCACGTGCCACCCACACCTGCACCCACACAACCCCATGGCACACATGCACCTACACACGTCCACACCCCACGAACACACATATGCACACACACTCCACACACTTGCACAGCCACACACCTCTGTACACAGACCCTGAACCCACACACACTCATGAACACACGTGCCCATCACACATATGCACACCTCTCTCCATACACCCCCACACTTATCCACCCCTACACACGGCTATACACACCCACACTGCCTACACCACATGGGCGCACACACCACCCCCATGTCCCTGCGCCCTTTCATGCCCACAAGACAGACCTTTCATCCACCCCCATGCACAGGTCTTCGCCTGTGGGGTCCCATGCACTCTTGTCATTGACCCTCACGGGTACTCCACCCACTTCCATCCCGTCCCCGTCAAAATCCCACTTTGCCAACCTCATGTGTGTCACTATTCCCATGCTCACTTAATCGTACCAGACCTTCGGAGACCTAGACATGCACAGCCACGTAAGCAGTAGATGGGGGTTTCAGGAGTCATTGTTCTATGCAAATCCTATCACGTTACATGCATTATTGTGACTGTTCTCCCCCCATGGGCTCAGGGGGACCCCTCTCAGTCTCCCGGCTCAGCCCCACTCCCCTACTGACTGGTTGCCTCATTTCCACGGGGGGTGGGGTGACACGTGTTTCCAGCATCTTCCTATTCATGACATTTCTTCAGTCGCCAGGGTTTGGTAACAGCAAATAATGCTGCCATTGTGTCCCCCTAAAATGAAACTTGCTGCTGGTTCCTTAGGAGCAGGTACTTCTGTTCCCATGCGAGCGATTCCGGAATGTATGGCTGGTGCATGTGGCACGATGGTGCGTGTGTGTGTGTGTGTGTGTGTGTGTGTGTGTGTGGCTGCTGATGCTCTTACACCTTTCCAGGTTGTTTTTCCAAAGCCTGCTGCGCTCAGCCCTCCCCCAGCATCTTCTGAGGATGCCTTTCCCCCACTCCTCCCCATAGACAGTATCTTCTTTTAATTGTTTTACCAGAGCAGTAGCATGAGTAGTGTTTACTCTCCGGGTGTAAGATGGTCTTTACTCTAAGTCGGGGAATGCTGGTGAGCAGTGATGCATTCAAGGTGTTCGTGTTTGCCCTGCACCACCCTGCAGAGCCCCAGTGCAGGTGGGTGGACGCTGGGGATGGGAATGGAGCCCCTTCCCCTACCCCCTCCCCTCTTGTGCATCTCTGAACCATCTACCGCACCCCTGCTGGCTGATGAGCGAGTCATCAGAGGACAAGGATGACGTCTGTGCCCCCAGCCCAGGGCCAGCACAGAGTGGGTGCTGGCATTCGAATGTGCCATGGCAGCAGCCATCCTCTGCCACTAGCCCGTGAAAACCGTTACCTCCTCGCTGCTTATAGCGGTTGTCCCAAACCATCCCAAACCACATCACCCCCATCTATCCTCACCTACAGAGGAACATTTGCTTCCCCAGGGCTACCCCAATTTGGAGGCTTGGCCTGGGAAAACTCTAGAAATGGAATCATCTGTGTCCTGCAGTGCCTTCCTGCTGTGCCACTTCTCATCAGGGGCCCTGCAGAAAACATCTGCTCTGGCATTTGCAGGATGAGTTTGAAAACTGAAATGCAAGAAAAGTTTTGAAGGAGACAGGCAAGAACTAAACTTTCTCTCCCTGTCCCCCCCAGCTCTGCTTCGGTGGGCAGGAGAAAGGGGCCCTCCCACCAACGGTCCTCTGGGAAGCCCCCCAGATGGACAGCCCTGCTGCTGGGCCCCTCTGCAGCCATGGCCTGGGCTCTGGAGGTGTCTGTGAAACACCAGGACTAATCCAGGGGCACCTGGCTTTAGTCCACCTGTGATAATAAAGTTCCACAGACTTGGTGGCTTAAAACAACAGAAATTTATTCTCTCACAGTTGTGGAGGCCGGAGGTCCTAAATCAGAATTACTGAGTCGAAAGCAAGAGTTGGCAGGGCCAGGCTCCCCAGAGGCTCTGGGGGGAGGCTGCTGCCTGCCTCTTCCAGCGGCTGGTGGCTGCAGGTGTCCTTGGCTTGTGGCTATGTCACTCCAGTCTCTGCCTATTCTTCACGTGGCCTCGCCTGTGTCTGTGGCAAATCTCCCACTGTCTCCCACTTACACGTGTACATGTGATTGCACCTAGGGCCCACCTGGATAGTCCAGGCTAACCTCAAAATCCAATTAATCACATTACAAAGACCCTTTCCTGTAAAAGGTAACATTTACAGATTCCAGGTGTTAGCACCTGATATCTCTGGGAAACATTACTATGGTTTGAATGTTTGTGTCCCTCCAGAATTCGTGTTGAAACGTAATCCCCTGTGTCAAAGTATTAAAAGGCGAGGCCTTTAGGAGGTGATCAGCACCTTTATTGAGGGTTGGAGGAGGGGCGAGTTCATCCCTTTCTGCTCTTCTGCCACGTGAGGACGCAGCAGGAAGGCACCGTGTTAGAAGCAGAGAGCAAGCCCTTTCCAGACACCAAATATGCTGCCACCAGTTCTTGGACTTCCCAGCCTCCAGATCCATAAGAAATAAATTTCTGTGTTTTACAAATTACCCAGTCTATTTTGTTATAGAAGCCCAAAGGGATGAAGACAGATCGTATTCAGCCCTAAGTGGCACTGGACCGGGGTCCCTCCATACTATTGGGCACATCGGCCATTTACTGTTTTGGCCAGGGAGAGGCTACCCTAGCACTGCAGAAAGTGGGATTTCGAGCCACAAAACTGAAATGTTAGCTCACCTGGGAGTCAGCCTGGGAGATTAGTTCAAAGGGAGGGACCAAAACAATGGCTCAGTATAGAAACCTCCTAATAGGGATCATCTTGCTGCTGCTTACACACCTCTCCTGATGGGGAACTCACTGCCATACAGGTTGTTCATTGCATCCATTTCTGATCCTACTATGCACTTTATTTGAACTTCTAATGATGTGCAGAAGTATGTGCTGAAAAGCTGGTAAGAGACTCCAGATGCACAAGAGGTCATCTTGCTTAAGGAAGTGTTTGAGAACTGGCTGGGGGCGAAGGGGAGGTTGGCTCCAAGCTGGTGCCCACCCTCCAGGCCGAAGCAGGCTAGAACCAGGCTGACCACTGTGAGGGCAAGAAGGAGAGTGGGACCACCATGACAGGGACCTAGAGAGCGCCTCGGGGAGAGCTGTGTGCTGAGTGATGCAGCCCCTTCCTCTGACAAGACCCATCCTCAGTGCCTTGCAGAAGCCACATAAGGCAGCATGGTTGGATTTCTCATGCAAGCAAACAGAGGGGGCTCAGGGGACCAGAAGGGGGTGGTCCAAGTCTCCTGAAACCCTGAACTTCAGTCTAGTGTCCCTGCAGCCCAGCAGCCTGGTCTGAGCCCGTGAGGTATCGGTGGGTGGTGGGGGCAACCACATCTCCCACACCTTGGCTTCTGTTGCTCTTCCTCTGCATGCCCACTCCTGGGGATGAGCCTCCCTGGGGTTGGCCAGAGCACCCCTTGGGGATGACTTATACACTTTCAGGGGGCAGGCAGGTAGGGGAACACTTGGTGGGGGAGATGGCCAGATGGCTAAGCACCCATCAAATCTGACACACTCATCACCCCACCCACAGAAGAGCCCAAACCTGTGCCACCAAAGAGGGTTGGGCCAGGGCAGCTTTTCTGAGTGCTCCATACCTGAGAAGGAGCAGGTGGGAGGAGAGCCTCACTGTCTGCACCCAGTCCTGCCTGCCCCTATGTTGTTGGCCTTTAGGTATAACCCCTTTATACAGATAGCCCCTGCCATGCTAAGCCCAGAGACCTGTGCCACCCGTGCTGCATGATCTCCTTCACGGGAGCAAATCTTCCTGGCAGCCTGGTCTCTAACTGGCCTCAGTGGGTCCTGCGCCTATGACTCTTAGCCACTGATGAAGTTTCACGGTGCACCACCAGCCTATTCTCAGCACCCAGAAGGGGTAATTCGGCCAGGTTGGGGCGGGAGTGGCAATCAGTTGTCCTGAGCTGTGATAAAGGCAAATAGTGGACAAAATTTGCAAGGTGGGACCTGGTTCTCCTCCTGCAGTGCCCCCAGTGCATGCACAGATAGGGGCAGGGACAGAGGTGAGCTTTAGAGTAACTCTAGAATAAATATGCCCACAAATATTTAGCGTCCAAACCACCCCGATGTTACATTCTTGGGACCAGGGGAGGACGTGCTAAAACAAAATAGCTTCTTGAACCTGAATTGTCCAGGCCAACTGTCCATCAGTGAGCCAGACTTTGCTGGCATTCCCTCTCTCCTTTGGCACAGCAGAAGAATTCGTCTAAGGCTAATTTATCCTGAAGGCTTAACCCACACGGCTCGGGGAGAAACGTCCTGTCCCAAGGGCGCCACCTTCAGGAAGTTTTTGGAACTGACTTAAAATAACTTGGTACTACCATTCAGACAGAGGTGGAAACATGCACTTTCCCTCCTAAAACTCCCCTGCACCCCCACGTATCTTAAAGTCTCTGATGTGGTTTTAGGCCTACCATGGAACAGGACTGAAGTGATGTTTAAAAATGCCTCTTCCCCATTCCCCAAAATGTTTATTAGAGACTTTCTCCAGGGAAATTCTGCACGCACAGCTTGTTTCCCTGGAATGTGGAACCTAAACGGACAGCACCAGCTCAGGGAGCGGGGGACGGGGGTAAGAGGGGTGGGCAGCACTGCCCTCTGCACCCCTGCCTGCCCAGCCAATCTGCTGTCACTCTCACCAGGGTGGGGCCTCTGTTAGCCTCACTTCGTGGACCATGAACTCAGGCCTGCCTGGAGAAAGGTAGGCACTTCATTTATTCACCCAGTCATTTGCTCAACAACTACTTATGTAATCAGTCAGCAGGTGAGGCTCTGTTCTGGACTGGGGAAGAGCCCAGAAGGAGCCCGGCCCTGTCCTTCCTCACACGGGAAGACATGGGGGCAGCGTCCACTCCTCACAGTCCTGTCACACACTCGTGGTACAGGGGTGCAGGCAGGGGGAGGGCACAGGGCCCTAGGTCTGCTTCTGGCTCATGCTCTGTGGTTCTGCACAGCAGGGAAGGAGGGGGTTCCTTACCCCAAGGAGCTGAAGCAGCCATTTAGAATCCATCAAGGTCTGCATCCAAGTCCACCAGCTACAAGTAACCAGCATAGGGGCTGGACTTACCCTCCCTGTGTTGATGTTTGGCCTGCAATTAGTGCAAGGTGCCAGCAGGAGTAGTGCCCAGTCTGGCTGTCTCATGGGGACATCTAAGGTGGAAATTAGCCCACTTTTAAAACAAGAAACCAATGTAAAGGTTAGAGGACGAACCTAATTAGCTAGGAGCCATTTGCTGGGTCCCTGGAGCACCAGCTTCCTGAACTCCACTCTTCTCCATCACATGCAGAGGGGCATCACTTAACGGAATGTCAGTGGAGGCGGCAGGGGCCCCGAATGCTCAGAATAAGCCAAGAGGAGTGCAGAGGTTGCTAAGATTTTAGTCCAGCAGGATCCTCTACAGGAGGGGAAAACGGGTCTGTGAGGTACAGGGAGTGATTGCTGGTGCCCTTTGATACCTAGAGAGTTCATACAGGGCAGCTGATGCCTTGACTGATTTCAACTTGAAAGTGTGATTCGGAGGCGGGGAATGTGATCAGGCGCTAGACGGCAGCATCATTCCTGGAAGAAAGTTCCTCCTGTCTTCACTCTGCGCCAAGGCACCACTGGGGAAAGACCTCTTTCTGCTTCCCAATCACTTCAACTCTCGGCTGGCCTTACCCATCAGCACCACTGCACTTGGAGGTCTCAGAGCAGTCCCTGCGAACGTAGAGCTGTGATGCTAGAGACAATGACGCCCTAAGTCTACCCATAGCCACTCCCGCTACTCCTGGTGAGGGTCTCTGGCCTCAGGGACCCGGGTTAGTAAACGCCAGGCCAACTTCGGGAGGCCTATTGCCTCTGCGGGCCTCAGTTTTCTCAATGGAAAAATATTCATACAAGGACGACCCTTGCTGTCAGGAGGAGCCAAGATGCGGGCTCCTGTTCCCTCCCCGCACCAGCTGGGTGCTCCAGCGTCGCCCACGCCCCGCGGGCATGCGCACCTCCTCCCCAGCTCATCGGGGCCTCCCCACGCTGCCCTGCGGGAACCGACACGTGTCCCAGCGAGAGAGGCAGCCCCTTCCCCATCCCAAAGAAAGAGCAAGAGAAGATGGGGCTGCCCGACCCTCACGAAGCGCCGGGCACGCGGTGCCAAAGCCGGACCGATTGCTCCGAGACCCTGACTCCTTCCCGCGCCTTCTCTTGGCCAGGCTGATGCAAAATGATCGAAGCCAAAAACCTTCCCCAGAGAGCTGGCGCCACCTGAGTGAAAGATGGGAGGCAGTCAGCTCCATCTACCGGCGCGGGTCCTCCCGTCCCCTCTCTGCGTAGACCCCAGGCACGGCCACCCCGTCGCACTGCGGAGGGAAAGCAGCCCAGAAAAGAAGGATTCGCCCCGATTCTGCACAGTCGAGGCCGAGTTGGGGGAACCTGGCAACTGCAAACCCGGCCTCCTGCGCGCGGTGGGATGAGCACCTGCAGAGGAGGACCCGGCGGGGTCTGAGGGCCATGAGTACAGTGCGCCTGTGCCGACCCTTTCCTCGTGGGGGCTTCGTTTAGCAATCGCAGGAGGGACCCCTGCGCAGAGCAGGGCTAAACACGGTGGGAAAGAGGAAAAAATAAACCAGAAACTCAAGCCCGGCCTCACCCTGGGCTCCCACTCTCTCGCCGCCGGTAAGTGTTCCCTAGACCATGCACTGCGCTGTGCCATGGAACTGCGTTTTGTTAAATTCCTACGAATTCTCCCGCTCCTTGCCCCTTGCCTCTCTGGAATCTCAAAGACCTCTCACTTCCCAGACGAGCATTTGCTCAGGCCCTCCAGGGTTTCTAGAGCCCTGGGAACAGGACCCTGACAGGACTCTAACCTGGGTCTGTGCACAAGGCTGGTTCAGGGAGTGGGTGAGCGAACCAGGGAGTCCGCGGCTGCTATGCTAAGTAAGCTGCGAGTTGTCTTGGGTCCTCCTGCGGCTGCGGGCGCCTCTGCGAGAAACCCAGAGAGCCCAGGCGCATCGTGGGCCACCCCGGTTATTGCCCAGGCGGCCCTGTTAAGCCCATTTTACGGAGGAAGACTGAGGCTTGGTGGGTGCGTGGGACCCTCGGTTACCCGGCACACACGGGCGCCTACGGAAGGCGCTAGCCAGAGCCAAACGGTCAGAAGAACAACATTCCCCGCAGGTCTTGAAGTGGGGCCGTCGCGTCCTCACTTGCTTGACTGCGTAAACACGCCCTCCCAGGACGCGGCCGCATTCGTGGAGGAGGGCGGGAGGCGAGAAGCGAGCGTCCCGCGGGGCACTAGGCGTCGGAAGAAAGTCTGAGCTGGACCCCTGCTGGTCCCCCTCCCCGCCCCTCCTTCGGCTAGGCGCCACTGAAAGGTCCTAGGGTCGGGCAAGGAGGGCGGTTGGCTTCCTCCGCAGGGGACCTTCCGGTCTACCGCCCGCCCTGGTCGCTCCAGCCCGCCCCGCCCTCAGGGTCTGCGCATGCTAAGCAGGATAAAGCGCTTCCTTTCCTGGTTATCTAGGTTTCTTTCATTGGTTTCTCTGGGCCCTGGTCTGACCTCTCCAGGAGACCACACCTAGGGCCGCACCCCCGCGCCGCGACACAGCGACAGCTAGCAGACCCACCGCACCCCCGCCGCGCGCCTCTGGAGCCCTCCTCCCGCGTAGGCGGCGTCTCTGCTCCGGAAAGCCTCCTCCCAATCCTTTCGACAGAGCCTTAGGGAGTGCAGCCCCAGCAATTTGCAGGGGTGCCGCACCGTAGGGACTGGGGCACGGACAGCAGGACAGCGCGTGTTTCAGGCACATGCCGCGGCCGAAAGTTCCCGAGGACTCAACGTCAGTCCTGAGGCCGCCTGCCCAGGACAGGAATTAGGGTCCGTTGGCCCCAAGACCCCACCCCGCTCCGCCCCGCCGTCCAGTCCAAAGCGGGAAGAGTAGGCGGCCCGACGGGCGCGGAGACTCAGGGCCTGGCGTGCACGCAGCTAGTCTTAAACGGTTAGAAAGAGACCACGCGGGAAAACCACGCGAGTCCGTGCGGACTCTCTGGGCTGGCTCCCCGCTCCGGATTCTCGATTGCCACCGCCGCCCCTTGCCTGGGCTGCCGCTGCTGCTCTTGCGGGGGGAGGCGACTGGTCTCGAGGTTCCCGCGGCCTCCGCGGGCCCCACCAAGCCCCACCATCCCGCCCTCGGGCCAGCTCCAGAGGAGGAGGTGCACCCCAGGGACGCGCCCGCCGCCCAGCGCAATCCCCAGCGGTCGCGGGATTGAGCCTCGGTCTCCGACGACTGGGTTTCTAAGCCTTCCTGAGATAGAATCGCGTCCCTTGTCCCAAGAAAGAGTGCTGCTCTGGCGCCTCTGGCCGTTCCTGGAGTTCGGGTCTCGCACTAGCGGTCTCCTCTCCTACTCGCCTCCCGGCCCGCACCTCCCCTCCCGCCCAGTGCCTCTGTCAGGGAGTCTCCATTTCTCAGACGGAGAAGCTGAGACCCGGTGGGCAGAGGGCAGGGGAGGCCGCGGGGCTGGGCCACAGGGCCCCTCTCTCTCCTGCTTCCCGCTGGACCGCAGGCAGTACCGCTGTCCTTAAAATGGGCCCCTTCTGACCAACAACAGCCTCAGACAGACCCCCAGCGGGGCAAAGGAGCCCGGCCTCGCACAGCCTTCCTGGCATCTGAGCTTGGGTGCAGATGGGCTGTGCCACCCGGGGACGCGGCGACCCGCGGAGCCTGTGCTCCCCCTTGGTCAGGGCGCCGGGCCAGGGGTGGCGGGCATCGTCTCTGTCATTTCCCTGCCAGTGCATTTCCAGCGGGCATTTCCAAGTCGCGCTCACTCCTCTACGCCTGCTTTTGCCCTCGGGCCGCGGCTGTTTCTCAGCACTTGAGAGTGCCAGCTTCTCTCCGCGCTTTCCAATTCCCTACACGAGGCCACCGTCAGTGGTACCATGACAGGAGAGCTGGACGCACCTGGGCTCTGATTTTCAGGCCTTTGCTCCCGCCGTCCCGGCCCACACTCTGGCCGCCGCCTCTGCCCCTGCCCCCCGCCCGAGTGTCGTCATCTTACCGCCAGCTCAGGCCCTGCGCTCCTGCCGCTGGGAGTTGCGTTTCTCTGCGTTGCGTTTCTCTGTCGCTGACCTCTTCCCGGGCGCGGGCTGCAGACCCGGAGTCTCCCGGAGGCGCTTCGCTGGGGCGGATTATCTTCCCTCCCCCACCAGGCCCGGCGAGGGGGCCCAAAGCCCGGAGGGCTGGAACTCCCCGCCCCTCCCCCCACACCGCTGCTTTTGCTTGTTTAACCTTCTCGCCAGGCGGTGACCCTGCACCCCGCCAAGCGTTGCCATCAAGGTCAAGGGGAGAGGGCACCTCACGGGTCATGCAGCGGTAGGGGTCCCCCAAGGGGCAGAGACCCTTCTTCCATCCCCTCCCTAGCCAGGAGACTTAGTCATGCATCCCGGGCCTGGTTGCGGAGGCCCTGGGCAACCTTGAGCAGTTATCTCAGCCTCTCTGGGCTTTGACTTTTGGGGGCTGAGCCCTGCCCCCCACCTGGGCCTGTCTCAGGACTTTCTCCCCTCCCTGCACTCAGTGCTCAGTCCTGGGCCCCTGCACAAGGCAGGGCCACCTGCCCACAGGTGGTGGGTCACAGAGAGTCCCTGCAAACAGGACCACCCTAGTCCTGCAGTCTCCCAGGTGGCCTGTGGGCTGCTCTCTCTGACCGCACTAGGGACTCTAGGGGCATTGACCTGCTGATAGGCCATCTTTGCCCACTCCACACCAGGAGGTTGAGCCAGTGGGGAGTGCCAGGAAGAGGCACTGTTGGGAGACTTTTCTGCTTCTCTGTGACTGAGTTATTTCAACACCCAGGTGAAGGAATAGGCCTACAAGTTCACCGAAGAGGAAATGGAGGCCCAGAGAGGTTAGAGAACTCAATTAAGGCTGCACAGCAGCAGAAAGGCATGGATTGAGGACACGAACTGCCCTCTACCACCCTGCCTCTGCACATAAAAGTGCGTGCCCGTGTGCACACTCACCCACTCACCCAGAAGATTGTGAACACAAATCCCTTTCCTTCAAGCATTGCTTGATTTCTCAAGAGCTCCTGCTTTATGCAAGAGTCCACTCAGCCCTGAAGCTCAGCTGCCTTAAATGGAAATATGTCCAGCAAAAACAAACCAACACAGCCCCAGGTTCAGTTCACTGGAAACGTACCTCACAAGCTTTGAGTCAGCCAAGGAACAATGGGGCCAATGGGGAGACGACACTGTTCTCCCAGGCGTCTCTGCCTTGGAAGATGTCTCTAGAATTGCTAGGTCCTTCATGAACTCACTTCCCATGCTGGATAGAAGCAGATATTACCAGGGAAACTTGGAAGAGTTTTTTTCCCTAGGGAGAAAGTTTTTTACAAATGAACACTTTTTGGGATAGTTCACCCAAAAGTATGGCCTGGGTTTTGGAATCTCAAGTGGTGATTTCTTTCCTTCCTTTCCTTCCTTCCCTTCCTTCCCTTCCTTCTCTTCCCTCCCTTCCTTCCCTTCCCTCCCTTTCCTTCTTTCCTTCCTTCTTTCTTTCTTTCCTTCCTTCCTCCCTTCCTTCCTTCTCAAATGCAGTGTGACAAGGGGCAGGAACAGTGGCGATTTCTAGGCAGCTCTATTGTCTCTGAAAAAACAAAGGTGTATTTCTTCCCTACCGCCCTCCATCCCACCCTTTCCTCATTTCTTACTTTCTTCCTTTCTGCCTTCCTTCCACCT
>CAUYRT010054176.1:0-16766 GCA_963574885.1 Lepilemur ruficaudatus | reverse complement strand
TACCACTCAAGTTGACTTATCTTGTTACATTTAAAAATCTACTCTGTCAAAGTAGTCCATAGAGTACATACATAGTGCTCCAACTGTATCTACTTACAACCAACACTCCATTTTAAGTGTATAATTAAATGATTTTCAGTGTGCTTATACTTTTTTACTGGTGTTCATACCTCTCCCTATTTCTTCATTGATATATTTTAAATATATTTTTTAAACACATAGTAGTATATGGTATATTCCAGTGCAAACAAAGTGTTCGGGTTTTTGTAAGAGAGTGTTCAGCCGACAATATTCTTCATGATTTAGACCAACAAGCCAAGATAAATAGCAAGTGAAAAAAGAGGTTTCGTTTTCTAAGTTCCTTGGCATCCCAGGTGCATAAGAATTGCTTCTTGTTGCGTTGAACAGTGTTGTTAGCCAACCTTGGCAGTTTTGCATTTCACAATTTACTTTGCTGTTTCAGAAGAATATGGCAGTGAGCTCAGAGCAAGTGGGAAATGAATTATAATCCGATATACAAACAAATCCTCTGGGGCTCAGTCAGTGCTCTTATGGGAATGTTCTGCTCCATTTAGTTTCCTTTCCTTGGTGTAGAACTTTTATATTATACCATACCTGAAAATAATACAAAACTTAGGAAAAAGTTTAATCTCAGAACATTTCAGTCATTTCAAAGAAAATTAGTTTTCCATGTCTAGGACCAAGGAACATGTTCTTTGTTTGACTAGAAAGAGTGACAGACTTAAGTGTTACACAAAGTGAGAACACCTGATGTCAATGACACTTTTCTTCATGTCTAGAATGTTCTATGCCCAGAGTGGATTTGAACAGCTTCCAGAAAATCTACAAGCCATATTCTATGAGCTGTCAGATTTCAGATCTGACCTTATCTTTGACCTGACTCAGATATTTCTTTTTTTTTTTAATTCATGTATTTTATTAACTCATACAATTACTTGTCTTCTGGTTTACTGAAGCAGTAAGTTAGACAACATTTGCCACAATAATGTCTATCAAAGTGGCTGGCCATAAAAACTCCAGCACCACATTCATCTGAAGGACACTCCCGATGAAGACAACCAATTTTGCCATTCTCATCCACCTTATAGTATTTCAGGACAGCCAGCTTAACCTTCTTTCTCTTATGCTTATTATTCTTGGGAGTGGTGTAAGACTTCTTCTTCCTTTTCTTAGCACCACCATGAAGTCTCAACATGAGATGAAGAGTGGACTCCTTTTGAATGTTGTAGTCAGACAAAGTACGTCCATCTTCCAGTTGCTTGCCAGCAAAAATCAATCTTTGCTATCAGGAGGAATTCCTTCCTTATCCTGGATCTCGGCCTTTACATTTTCTATTGTATCCGAGGGTTAGACCTCAAGAGTGATAGTCTTTTCTGTAAGGGTTTTTACGTAAAACTGCATCTCGGTGGCGGTTCCACCGCAGATGGCGGATCCAAAAACTCTTGTTACTTCTTAAGGGGCATAACCTTTATTGAATACCTCATTATTTTAGTTAAATATATTTACCCTAAATGGCTATTATTAAAAATATCTGTAACCAACTAATAAAAAATTATCATATATTTCCTTGCCAAATTATATATTATTTGCCACAAATATTTTTTCTTGTAATCCTAATTTAAAAGTAATTTTTTCCTTAAGTTAGAAAAGTGAATCTATTTCTATGTAGTTTACTGATTTTTTTTGATGTAACAACCTCTCTTAATTTCTGCTCTTCAATATGCAGTCTATACAGCTGAATCCTTTAACTTCTAACTTTAGAGTGAACAGTTCCTCAGTTTTGAGTTGGTGGCCAACATTGAATATTTGATAATTTTACATGAAATTTGTCTTCTCTTTAAAACTTGGAAGTCCCAAAAATTAATGGTCTACATTCCCAGAAACAGAAATTTCACAGAGCTCTGAAATAAATTACATACTTAGTCCAATACTCTGGGGTCTTTTCTGCTAGGTTTGCCCTGGCCTAGAGCAGGTGAAACTTTTTTCTTGTTCCTAAGAGCAGCTGTGCCTTGAGAATCCTGGTATTATTAAGTGCTTTCTGCCTTAATAATATAAGTGACATCTTAATAATTTTCCCGGTCCTTTAGTTTCTTTGTTTGAACTCCCATAATACCACACATTGGCCACCAAGCTCCACTGCTGTCTGCTTGGAGCTCTGCTGTCCTGGACTCCTGAGCTCTGTTTGTGGCCTTTTGTAGACACCCCTCCTCCCCCAACCCAGCTGCATTCTGCTTCCTAATGATTTTTTAGACACTATCCAGAGACTGGTTGTGGGGAAGTCTCTAGATTAAAATAAAAATAACCATCATGAATAAAAATGACCAGAATTGTTAAGAAATAACTTGGTATTTGAGCAGGTAGGAGGCCCTTAGAGCTGAAGGTCTTATTCCACGGCCGGGTGGAATAAGCTTGCTACATGGGGAAACATCCCTCTTACTCTGGATGGCAGAGATGACAGATTTAAAGGGCCTTTAAAAAATATTGCTTTCCCAAACTCACAGAAAACATTTGTCAAACTGCTATTGCTCTTACTCTGGTAAACTAGGAAAAAAAAAAAGCAAATAATTTGCATATTAGAAAGATTATAAATCAATGTGTAGCAAATAAATTCCATATAGTATATATTTATCTCTTGGCTGCTACCCAGCATTCATTCCTATTTCCAATTGACACTTGATTTTTCTTGGGAGAATTCAAATTTCTCTTACTCTAAGTACCACCCTTCACATTTTTCTGCTACAGTTCATAGAAAAAAAAATTGCATCACTCCCCACCAATCACATATACATTTACGTAAAACTAAGCAAGCTTCAGTGAAAAATGTTGTTAATGGTCATGCACTCTGATATTTCTATCTCTATTCTGTATTAGTCTATTTTTTTCTTTGTCTTTACATTAGTGTATTCTTTAAAAAATTTATTGCTTGCAGCCCATTGTCTTGAACGTATGGCCCACAAATGGTCTATCATCTATAGCTTGGGAAATATTCATCTAAATCCACATGGGTTGAATGTGGTTGAACTGACCTCTGGAGTGGTCACATTACTCTCAGCAGAGAACTGCTGGGGGATGGGCAAATAACCCAGACAGAGCTAATGAGGTGGAAGGAAATTTTGCTGGGAAATGAGGACGTGGATTTCATACACTCCACGGGCACTTTGCTGCCATGAAGTCGAGTGCACTGTGGGGACTGGGTGGAGCCCAGGGCTGAGGCTTTCACCGCAGAGGTATAGCAGAGACTTGGGAGGAAACAGATTCTGGGTGTATTGTTAAGTGACTGTATCAAGTCACTTTATCACTCATCATTCTAGACAGTTCAGTTTTTGTAAGCCAAAAACTTTCCTATATTGTTAGGTAATCTCACAGGGTAAAAATCTGAAATTTTACTTTATAATTTTATTTACCACTTTCTGTTTGTAGGAAAGACATGATGTTTGAAGGATCTGAGTTGTGGCTGGGAATTGTTCACAGGAGGTGGGATGAAATGCTCCATTTCAATTCATTGCTTGCTTCAGTGAATTCTTGATGAAAATTCACATCTGTGACATGGACAGCTTAGACTTTTGAGGAGGATCACATTCTCAAATGACACATTTCTAGGAGTGAGAGTTTTGTTCTGAGGACAGAGGTCATTTCTATTTGGAGTGAAGGTAATGCTACACTGAACATTCGCCACGGACAGTTCAAGAAGATTATCTGTGAACTTCTAAACTAATAGGAGTAACTGAGGGAACAAAGGATGTGATCTTTCTGCCCCAGGAAGGGGAGTCATCAGGGACAAGGAGGGACAAATCCATCACCGTGATAAGACTTTTGAAAGGATTGCAGATCTATATGGGATACCCAATGGAATGAGTAGTTCATGTTCCTTTAAGGTTTAGGAGACTAGGAAATTACAAAGGAGAAGGATGTGTTGCTTTGTGTGGATAGAAAACTAAACCTGAATGTTAGTTGATGTTCCAAGTTTGCTGACCAATTCAAATACAGAAAAGTTGTAAAATAATTGTGGGATACCATCAGAAAGAAGAGCAGAGCATAAGCAAGAATTGCCATTCCAAAAAGAGACTTGGTGAAAACACATACACTGAATGGTGAGATGATTTGGCTCTATGTTACCTTTTGGATTTGTGCCTCGTGACACAAAATTGCTAGTAGATTAAAGTTTACTCAGCAGATTCTTCCTTGGAGAAATTGTATAGCTCAAAGGAAAGATATATGGTTACTGACATTTGGGGATATCTCAACAAATTGGCAGGATTCCACTAAACAAAATGTACCCATTCATGCAGAACTTCCAATCTGCCCATTAGTTTCTTTTAAATATGAATAAACCAAAAATAATCATTAAACATTTTTGAGAAGCCTCCAAGATGAAATACTGGAACCAAAAGCAAATCAATGGAAAATGGAATTAAAAGAAAACAGAGGCAATGCAAGGGGCAGAAGAAAACTTGAAAGGAGACAGTACTTATCCATGAAAAAATCCACACAGGGACAATCAGAGCATGCTTATATATAAGTGCATAACTAATAAAAAATATATTTTTAAGAAGATAAATTCAAAGAAATCTCCCAGAAAGTAGCCCAAAATACAAAGAGATCTAACAGCATGGGAAAAAGATAAGAAACTTACAGTATGAATCCCAAGATGTTTAATAAAAAAATTATTAGGAGTACCAGAAAAAGAAAGCTGAGTTAAAAGGAGAAATCTATTGAAGAAATAATTCATTGAGACTTAAAAACATTTATTTTTAAAATTCAAAGGGTTCACCATTCCTGCCATGCCATCTCATCATACAATTTTATGGATTTGTTAATATTGCTAATTAATTTAATAAAAATTTATCAAGTGCTCACTATGTGCCAAGCCCTCTACTGATTAGAGGAGAAAAAGTGGAAGCACAGCTGGTGGGAGCCTGTCCTCTTAGAGTTTACGCTTTAGTATGGCAGAGAGATGGGAAAAAGTTATCTCACTAAAAAATGTGAAACTGAGATTATGGCACATGCAGTACATGGCACCAAAAGAGACTATTCTAGGGGCTTGGACCTAGTAAGACAGATCGGGAAAAGTTTCTTTGAGGAAATAACATTTAAGCTATGCTATGAAGGAAGAGTAGGCATGATCTAACCAAAGAGAGCAGGGGCCAGTGGTCCAGGTGAGGAGGAGAGCCCAGTGGGATGAGGCTGTGCCTGAAGGGCATCAGTGTGGATGAAATGGGGAAAACAATTGGGAGCACTGGGTGGGAGCAGGTTGGAGATCAGAGGCCAGTAAGGTACTGACCAGGAAGAACCTTGGAGGCCACCTTAGAGTTTTGCACTTTTCCTATGGGCACATAATTGGAAGTCATTGAAAGGTTTAAAGAGAGATGGAGAGGGAGTAAGATTTCTGTTACAATGACGGCCATTCTGCCTGCAGTGTGGAGGCTGGGTGGGAGGGTCAGGGAGGGGTGTCAGTAGTGCTCTTAGGGGGCTTTTGCAGTTGCCATGCAAGGGACGATGGTAGCTCAGCCAAGTGTACTAATGATGAGGAGGAAGAGAAGTGGAAGGTTTTGAGAAATACTAAGTGGGTAATTTTTGTGAAAAATTACAGCAAGGATTCTCCAAAAATTCTATGGAAAACCAAATTGGCTAGTTTGAGCAAAAGTGAATAACATTTGAAATGTCAAAGCAAATATATCTGCATGTAACAAAAGTGCTAACAAATTTATCAGTGAGTGTTAGGTATAATTCTATGCCGTAATTTTGAAGACCAAAGAATAATTTTCCTGGAAAATTAAAATTACCGTTTCCTTTCATGGTTTAATGACATCCCGGATCTCCAACCTGACTATAAAAGAACCAGACTCTGGTGGCTTCTGTGAAGTAGACTGAGAGGATTTGGGTGCAATCGGAGAGCGTTCTATGACATCTGGAAATGTTCTACTCAGCTCTATGGTGGTCCTTTTAAAGATAACCTTGATGATCCTTCTATGACCCACTTTGGCTCCCTGCCCTGGTGAATGACAAGCTTGGTTTTCCTGTGCAGAGACACTGGACAGATGAGCTGTCATCTCAGCAGGATCCTCTCCTGCATACATTTTTCTGACATTTCAGTAGGACTGTAGGAAAAGGGAAAATAATGTATATTTTATTCTATCATATTAAATCAGAAGCAATAGTGGATATTTTTCTGAACGCATCCTTGCATTTAAAATTCATTATTGACATAATTTTTGAAAATTAACTTAATATAATCTTTGAATTAAATTCAAAGAAAAACATTTTTCTTACACATATCTCCCCCCTCTTTGTCTAAATGTTATTATTTATGATCAAGTTTATTTAGACATTAGGAACATTACTATTACTTGTTGGTGCTCATGTTATATCTGTATAATTTAGAATCATACTTGTGGAATTAGGATTATAATCTAAAGAATTTAAAACAGCGCTTTGGGTTTCTCTGCTTTTAAAGCTTGGGCAGAAATGAACTCCAAATAGAGCAGGAAGAACAGATTCTGCTTCATGCGACTTTAGGCATTTTGGAGTCAAAAAACTGTAACAATAACTATGTAGCAAGTTATATTTTTTACAAGTTACACAGTCTGTGGTTGTACAAACCAATGCTATGGTGTGCTAATTTGTCACTAAAATACTAACAGCATGCAGTTTGTATGGTTTGGTTGAATGGTTCTGACACAGCTATACTTAAAATCCCCTAGTGGCCTGGTCAGAACCCAGATCTGGGGACCAGACCAATGAGAGAGGAATTAAAACATCTAAAACATCTGTACTATGCTACTAATTTGCTATTTGCATTAGAAGAAACTATGTTATAATATATGCTGTATCTTAAAATATAACTATATTTGGACCTTAGAAACTTTTATATGAATTTATTTTATTTTTTCTAAATAGTCTCTTACCTTTCTTTTGCCTGGCAAATTACCTGTGTGTCTCTAGAAGAGTCCTGCATGACCTAGAGTGAAACAGAAGCCTTGTACCTCTCTCTCCAGCACATTGATTTTACCTCCTGAAATGTCCCTCAAATCAGTCTACATCGCCCCGTCTCATGGATCCATTCTAGGCCAAATACCATCATTTGGTTCTTATACTGGTGAAATAGCCTCCTAATTGCTCTGAATCCATTTTTCTCTATCAAGCAATTCTTCAGGAATTAACTAGAGTGACTCTTTAAAATGAAAATTCTATTATGGCACTTCTAGCTTATCATTCTTAATGACTTTCCCATGGTCTTGAAATACAGTCCAAAATCCTTAGCATGTGCGGTTAAATTGCAAATGATCTAGTCCCTAAATACCCTTAATATTTCCTTATAATAGTTTATGATTATATATTTATTTGTATAACTTCTTTTCTTGCTTTATGTGTTCTCCATTTGTTATAATTTTGTCATTGGTTTAACTTTTACATATGCATAATATAAATCTCACAACACATTGCTACTATTTTTAGATAAATATTTTTAAAGAGGTTAAAAATCAGATAAAATGGCTTTGAATATTTACGTTCATTTTTACCATTTCTGCAGCTGTTTATTTCATTATGTAAATAAAATTTTCTGTCTGGTATTGCACCTGTTGCTTAAAGAACTTCCTTTAACATTGCTTGTAGTGGAGGGCTTCTGGCAATACGTTTCATCCAGCTTTGTCTGAAAGTCTGTATTTTGCTTTTATTTTTGAGGACTGTAACCTGGGAGAATAGATTCAGGCTCGCACTTTTATTTCTGTAAGAAATTTTTGTTGAGTAAAGGCTTCTGTTTTGACAGTTTTTTCTTTCAATACTTCATTTTTGACTAGTATTGCATTATTTCTGCCAAGAAGTCTGTTGAATACTTTTTCTTTGTTTACTTGTAGGTCATGTTTCTTTTTTATTTGGTTGTCTTCAGGATTTTCTTTTTACCTTTGTTTTTTCTCAGTTTGACTATGATACGTCTAATTTTAAAAATACGTATCTCGTTTGGGTTTCTTTGTGCTTCTTAGATCTGTGGTTGATTTGCTGTCTTTTGTTAATTTTTGAAAATTCTCAGCCATTATCTCTTCAAATATTTCTCTTGCCCCATTCTATTTTCTTCTTCTAGAACCTAAGGTGCATATATTAGATCATTTGTCATTGTCCTACAACTCTTGGATACTCTATTCTGACTCTGTACTTCTTTTTTCTTTATGTTTGGGTAAATTCTATGGGTCGGTCTGCCTTCAGTTTTACTGATTCGTTCCTCAGCTTTGTCCAATCTGCTAACAAGCTCATCCAAAGAATTCTTCATCTCTAAAATCATGTTTTTATTTCAATTTAACTGTCATTGTTTCCATCTTTCTGCTAAATTTCCCCATTTATCATCTATGTGTTGCCATCTTTACCATTAGAGGTTTTAATATAATAAGTATAGTTATTTTAAAGACACTACCTATTCCTTACAATATTTTGGTCATCTCTGGATATTTTTCTCTTAAATATTTTATCTCTCGATTTTTAAAAATTCTTTTTTAAATATGCATAAATAATATTTCTGTCTGAAATGATCATACATTCTCCTCTCTGGTCATTAGTTTTGAGGCTTGAATCATTCTAATCAGTAGTTGAAGTGGGTTCAGTGCCTAAGAGACTCAGAGTCCTCCAGACATAGACTTCTGCTACCTTGTTCTTAGTGTTGGATTTGGGGTGCTGGGTGGATTTTTTTCATGTTTCTGGCCCACTCTCCACTTTGAACAATCTATGCACACATGTGCCACTGTGGGGGTTCTCTACCCGTCCTGTTCAGTTTCAGTCTCAGGTAGGTCCTGAGAACTTGGGATTCAGGTATATGATTTCTCATCAATCCTCTCCTTCCTTCTTATGAGAGACAAACTCTTCCTTCTATCAATGCCTGTGTGTATGTGTGTTGTGTATCGGGCACGTCTTGGATGGGAGAATGTCCCACTGCCCCCCCTAGTGGCAGCAGATTTCTACTTTACATCAGTGTGGGTGTCCTAGGTCTGAGCACATTTCCAGCCCCTTCTGTAGGAGCACATGGCTTTTCTTTCTACTCTCCACACCTCCAGCTCTGTCTGTCCAAGAGGAATTTTATCTTCGCCTGGCCCCTGAGGGCGGGATGTTTTACTCCTCCTCTCTCAGCAGCTTTAAGCTTTTGCTTCATGTGAGAGAAGGGTCTAGGAATTAGATGGGAGTTTGTACGTGTACGTTGCAGAGGAGTCTCTCTCTCAGTCTTCTCCCTGCCCCAGTCTTTCCACAGCGCCTAGTGGAGGCCCATGGAGAAGAAATCGTGTGTGAGTGTAAACTATCCTTGTCTGTGTTGCAGTTTGAACTGTTTCTTCTTACCCACTTTCATGCCATTCATCTTTTCCATCCGTACTGTGCCCATGATGATACAGTTCATGGAACCCCTCTCTCCCTGGAAGTGCAAGGGAACAAGATGTGTTTCCCCTTTAACTTCAGAAAGTCATTTCACATTGAGGTAGAGTCTACATTGGCCACAAGTGGATTTTAAGGAAACACAATTAAACACAAGATAAAACCCAAAGTCTTTCTGTCCTAGTAACTAGAAAAACAAGGAAGCAAACAAACAAAACATGTTCATATAACAGTAAGATGAGGCAGATGATGGTTTAGGACTCTTCTACATTGGTAAATAACTAGCAGTAGTTTTGGTAATCTTGGAAATTACATGAAATTATAAGATAGTTCTGGTATTTCATAATTATCTAATGACTTCCTATCAATATCAGTTTTTAAATTTCAACCTACTATTAAGAAGCCTCTGCCCCTCAGCTTGCTTGGAAAGTATTGTAGAATTTAGTTCATGAAGTAAAAAATGTTCAACTGTCTCTATTTTCTGTTTCTTTACTTTTTTTTTTTTTTTTTTTTTAGACAGAGTCTCACTTTGTTACCCGGACTAGAGTGCCCTGGCATCAGCCTAGCTCACAGCAACCTCAAACTCCTGGGCTCAAGCAATCCTCCTGCCTCAGCCTCCCGAGTAGCTGGGACTACAGGCATGCACCACCATGCCCAGCTAATTTTTATATATATATTTTGTTTTTAGCTGTCCAGCTAATTTCTATTTTTTTAGTAGAGACAGGGGTCTCGCTCTTGCTCAGGCTGGTCTTGAACTCCTTTGCTCAAATGATCCTCCCGCCTTGGCCTCTCAGAGTGCTAGGATTACAGGCGTGAGCCACCACGCCCGGCCTCTTTTACTCATTACTTCCTTTAAACTACAACAAACAGCAGTCATTTATTGAGGACTTATGAAGTGTCAGGAACTCTTTTGGGTACTTGTATTAACACATTTACTTCACAACAGATCTTGGAGGCAGGTGATACTATTATCCTTTTACAGGTGAGGCAACAGGTCATGACTTGTCCCATGTCATATAATCACTGAGAGGCAGGGCTGAGATTTTTTGACTAAGCTGTCCAACTCTGGAGTACTTCACAACAACAAAGTCTTTGTCATTAATTTTGTGGCAGTTTTATTTTTTTCAAATAAACAAAAGCAGGGACACGATGGAAATTCAACCTAAAATACTATTTTCTTAGTGCCTTCTCATATAAAAAGTAAATATATTTTGCTTATACTCTGATTTTCTATCTTAATGAGATTTTATATTGTATATTTTACTTCAAAACTTTCTTAGAAGTCAAAGTCTCTTCTCAGTATATGAGAAATTTTGACATTGGTCTTGGCTGACTTTTCGAATATGACTTCAAAAAGCACAGGCAACAAAAATAAACAAGTGGGACTACATTTGAAGCTCCAGTGGCAAGCGTGGCCCTAGGGGCTGTCAGCGCCCTCCCTTACCCAGTCATAGCTATGCCTCCCTTACCTGGCAGCCACTCTGAGATCTGCTGAGCTCTCCTGCATCAGCAGGGGAGGAAGGGAGGAGCGAGAGCAGAACTGCAGCTGCTCTTCTACCCAGGCTCCTGATACAGGCTGCATCTGGCCCCTTCTCAACACACAACTCAAACAGCCTTTTCCCCTAGGGATTTCTTGTAGTTTTCTCTTATTTTTCTCTATACTTCATCCCAGGTTGCTCTTAAGGGAGAAAGGTAGCAGCATGTTTTAATTTACACCTTTAATGAACCTGAAAGTATTTTATTTTTCCCTGAGATTTGAAATGTTGTTAGGATATGGAGGGAGCAAGGCATACAGGGAGGAAGAAAGGAAAAGAGGGAAAGAGAGAAGAGGGAATAAGGTGGGAATGATTACCCCTCCCCCCCACACACAGGAGAAGGGGGAGGGGGAGAGAGAGAGAATGGGGTGGGGGGAGGGGGGAGAGAGACAGGGAGAGGGAGAGGGAGGGAGAGGGAGGGAGGGAGAAAGAAAGAGAGAGAGAGAGAGAGAGAGAGAGAGAGAGAGAGAGAGAGAGAGGGAGAGAGAGAGGGAGGGAGGGAGGGAGGGAGGGAGGGGGAGGCAGGCAGGCATTATGACTTGTTTATGGCATTAAGTCCTTATAAAACAGCAGTATTAAAACTACTGCTTCACACGACATCCTGGTTAATGTGAGACAATGAACCTTGGTTTTTTACCTGTTGGTTTGAGTTGAGTTTCTGGGCCTTGCAATTGAAAGAGCTTTGGCTAACAGATAAGATTTTCTGTATAGGTGGGGATTACTGAGCAATTTTGACAGTTTTCAAATCACACGCACTTAAGCAACTCTCTACTTTGCCTATTTATTAGGCTGTTCAAGCCCAAAAACAAAATAAGAGATTATGAAAATGATTGAAAAATACCTGTTACATAACTCTAAGGGCATTAAAAATACTGAGCAAATAATAATAATTGATGCTCCAAATTGGAAAGGCTGTATTTCATTATTTTATCTGTATTAGCATGGGAAACTGAGGGTAGTAATAATATTTGTGTCTTGGTAGAGTGGTGTTATTATTATGTAAAATGATTTTTTAAAGATGCTGGAATAAAAGTTTGGAAAATACCATTGCATTTTAGTTTTACAAATAAAGGAAACAATATTATACTGTTCTAGACATAAATGTTAACTTCAAAAGCAGTTGATTGTGTCATCTTATTATTTTACAAAGTGTTTTTAGACATGGCAGACAAGTGTCCTGGCAAAAAAAGTGTATTTTTATATTTTTGTTAAAATATTCAGTTTGCATAAAATTCTGTCATTTGAATGAGATTGTACTTGTTTCTTAAAGAACAATATGGACATTGTTTTTAGAATTGTGTTAGAACTTGCACAGTCATTCCACTTACTATGTAATTTATGTGAAAGAATCAGCTTTCTAAATATATTTTAAAAACAGTGACACTATTTTCAACCCTTTGTAACTCATTTTTTTGTGATTTAAAAAAAAGGCTTTTTAAGCTCAATTTCTTTGCACTATTTATAAGAAAAGAATTTGCAGAATGTTTTTGCAAGTTCTCTTGTGCCCTAAATTTGTTTCAGCATTGGAGAAGTTCAGCATTTTTCTATCTCTAAAGATAAGTGGGGACAATGATGCTATTCTATAAGTTTTCTGCCCATTGATCGTAACTCTGTCTGGCACATATTTGTTAAGATGATCTTTTGCTGACATGGAATCTTAAAACTTCTTTTGTATTTTCAGAGTTTCTTCTTTTTAACTTTCTACATCATATATTAAGTAGAAAATAATACTTAGCAAATATTCATTCACTCATCAAATATTTTTGAACAAATACTACATGCAAGGCATCATTCTGAACACTGGAGATATAATAGTGAAAAATAGGCAATAGTGCCTGAAATGGAGCCTATATCTGGTGGAGTGAGACAGACAATGCACAAAAAATCAGTAAAATGGATCGTATGTCATTTGTCATAAGTGCTATGGAGAAAAAAGAAAAAAGAAGGAAAGGAGACAGAGAATGACAGAGTAGGAGCTGGAAATTGGGGAGCTGCAATGTAAACAGAGTGATCAGGAGAACACAAACTGGCTGGTATACATGATCCCCAAATAACTGTGTCATTTAATCAGTTCCAGTGCTTGTATATCATGTGCAAAAACAAGTCTGTACACAAACATCTTTTAAATTAAATTGACTATAACAATTGCCACCAATAATGAAAATAGTGTCCTCCCCAGGTGCTTAGAGTTGATCTGGTCATTGTGAACATGATGAAAATGAATGGTCCTGTATGCCTAACTTCTGTGTGTTTAAAAAAAAGAAAAAAAAATGTTCCTTCATAAAACAGAGAGAATTTTATGCTGTAAAAGATTAAAAAGATAATAGCAAAAGTGGTAGAAAAGCCTACCGAATCCAGAGCAAACAGGATTCAAATGGGATGTGGGTCACATCAATGAGTGTGGACGCTGATATGAACCACAAGTCTCAGTGATGGAAACGGGAGATGGTCCCGGCTGCCATGTTGCTGATGCCAGTGGGATCCAGGTGTTGTCTGGCAGCCACTGCAAATTCCTTCCCTCCCACCCATGGTAGAACTTGACATTGGCTCTAGGCCTGTGAAGTATGGAGCTCTTCCTTCAGCTTCTGCAGAGTACTCCCCTATGTGTCTCTTTGCCCCTTTTTCACCCCACTCAGGGCCTGCCTGCCTTGGCGCGCCATGTCAATATGATGTGCATACGGAGCACTGACCTTCATGTCCTTAGAGAACAAGCTGTTAACTTTAAGCATGTTGTGAGTTTAGCAACCTACATGAAAATGTGTGTGTGTGTGTGTGTGTGTGTGTGTGTGTGTGTGTATCTCATTTTGAAGCTTGTGGTCTTTAATCATCTCATGGAGCCACTTTCCACACTTTCTTCTGTCATCTTCCTTCCCTGGAACAACAAATGCTTCCCCTATCTCAGGCAATCTGCTTACATGTGGGTGCCCCAGAGTCTAAGCTTCTACCCCAAAGGATTAGCCAAGGAATTTCTTCTGATAGAATACCATGCTTTCTTTCCCCAAAAGGAATTCTAGAGAAATGTGTTTCTTTTCCAACTTATTGAACAAATTCATTTTATAGTTTCCAAGTAGCTTACCTTAGGCTTGAAGCATTAATACTTTAATATTTCTTCCAAGAGCCCCCACTTCCTCTCTGCTTTGCACCGCATGCCACTCCCTGCCCTATGGCTCTGTAGAAGAAAAATCCCCTCTGTATTGTTCATCTGCAAGCTTTAAGGTGAGTGCTGTGTATGAATATTTGCATTACTCCCAAATTCCTATATGAGATCCTAACCCTCAACGTGATGGCCTTGGGAGGTGGGGGCTTTGGGAGGTCATTATGTCTCAAGGTCAGAGTCCGCACAATTGGGATTTGCACTCTTTAAAAGAGACCACAGCAAGCTACCTCGTCCCTGTAGCTCCTAGACTCACCCTATCCACCTCTATTCTGTGCTGGTCTAATTTGTATCCTTTGGCTGTAATAAACCACACTGTGACAGTTTTTCTGGGTCTTGTGAGTCCTGCTAGTTGATCACCAAACCTGAGGATGGTCTTGGGGTCCCCTGGCACAGTTGGTGAGTGCAGTTACTTCTGTGCAACAAGAGGGAGAAAACAAGAAGGAGGCCACGAATTTCCAGTAAGAACACTTCCTGAAAGTTGGACACAATACTTCTCCTCATCTATACATTATTACTAAAATCTGGTTATAAGACCACACTAACTGTAATCTTATAGTTTGGTGGCAGCATGTTCATCCAAGATTAAATTCTTGCCACTAAAGCAAAAGAGGGGAGTGGATATTAAGAATCAACCAGCAGTGCCTTCCAAAAGTAGGAATAAATTTAGCTTGTGAAAAAAATACACTTTTTATCTATTTGTATGTTTCTTCATTTTCTAAACTATTACTTTTTCTATTTAATATAACAGATTTGATTTAAAAGATATACAAATTTATTTGTTTATTATCAAAATCTTCTTTCATTGAAAATCTGATGTTTTAACATTCATTTGTCTGTTTCCCTTATTTATTTTCTTATTTAATACATGCCTCATAGATGTAAGCTTTATTCAGCCACAGTGCTAAATTAGCAAGGCCCTGCTATTGGAGGTGAGGACACACGACGAGGGGAAAGGGGTTTAGCTGTTTCTTAGGTCCAATACGAAATCTGTTTTGTGCTTGTCTATCTGTCTATCCATCAATCATCTATTTTTCTATCAGCTAATGAGCCGACTTTATGGCCACATTTGTCACCAATTCAGGACAGTCCATCTAAGAGTTTCCCAGAGCACATGGATTCTTTCTCTGACCTGGATGTAGGCCCTGTGGTGCCTAGTTGCTGTACCCTCCTACACAGCACTCTGGGTCTGGGTCTGGGTCTGGTCCCTCGTCCCGACCCCCTCCCTCGTACCCCCAGCACCCTCCCCCTCTACCCGCTTTAAACCTATTTACCTGCCCGGCGCGGTGGCTCACGCCTGTAATCCTAGCACTCTGGGAGGCCGAGGTGGGAGGATCCCTTGAGCTCAGGAGTTCGAGACCAGCCTGAGCAAGAGGGAGACCCTGTCTCTACTATAAATAGAAAGAAATTAGCCAAACAACTAAAAACAGAAAAAAAATTAGCCAGCACGGTGGCTTGCGCCTGTAGTCCCAGCTACTAGGGAGGCTGAGGAAGGAGGATCGCTTTAGCCCAGGAGTCTGAGGTTGCTGTGAGCTAGGCTGACGCCACCGCACTCTAGCACGGGCAACAGAGTGAGACTCTGTCTCAGAAGAAACAAAAATCTATTTCCCTATTTCCCACCACCGCTCCATTAGACAGGCTGCCCATGACATTGGTCTGTCCGAGGGAAACTGCCCCAGCCGCGGCCCCTGCCAAGGCAGGAGGTCACTTAGAGTGACTCCAGAGACAGGGGACCGCGCTCTGTGCCGCGTGACTCCTCCGTTCCTCACAGACAGCTGCCGGACCAGCCGGTGGGCTCACCCGGGAGGTGACTCGACAAGTGGAAACTCTGCCCGCACAAGTCCTAGCTGGGCAGGCTAGACTCTTCCTCTTGGGAATTTCGACAGGAAGTATGGGCCAAGACATTATTAGCAGCAGAAGCAGAAGTTGAAAAAGACATTCCGAAAAGTGGGACAGGGAGCCACGAGAAAACACGCTGAAGTAACGGGTGCTGCCCTGACAGTCCGTGAGAGAGAAAAAGCAGACACAGAAGAGCTCAGTACCTCACAAGCAGAGAAGCGATAAACTCCAGCCTCCCCGCAGGTAACCACAGAACCTACCAGAACTCCGCAACTCTGCCTGAGTCTCCGCTTCCCAAACTGCACTTCGCGCTCTGTGACCTTTTACGCTCCAGGATTCTCGCGAGACGCCCGCGGTCCGCGCGTGAACGTTCCCCTGACACTAAACGTCTCCGCGCGGAGCGAAATCCCGCGGGAACCCGGTTCCTGCGTCCGCGCGTCAGTTTTGCTGTGTGGGATTCTCTCTCTTTTATCCCTAAGCAACGTAAATTTATTCACAATTTAGTTCTTCACAATTCTATTCCTGGGAGAGTCCCCCTTTACTCTCAGCACAGACATAAAGTCTTTTGCTCTTTTTAGAGTTTTCCACGTGGACTCACAATTTACGTTTATGCGCTAAAGCAAATCCTCACCGGTTGCCATTAAACATTTCCTGGGGGGTCTTTCAATGTATTTTGGTGGTTTAATTTTTATTTCATTGGCATATTTGTGTTTACATAACCTTATTAAAATTTACTTCTTATGTTTTCAAATATTTTTTAAAAACCCAAACATTTGAACCCCCCCACCTTCTTTCACACCCCTCCCCCCATTTTTGTTGTATCCCTTTGGATAATCCCCACATTTCATGATGTCTGAGGAGGACTT
>CAUYRT010054175.1:0-79902 GCA_963574885.1 Lepilemur ruficaudatus | reverse complement strand
CCTCCCAAGTAGCTGGGACTACAGGCATGTGCCACCATGCCTGGCTAATTTTTTCTATATATTTTTAGTTGGCCAATTAATTTCTTTCTATTTTTAGTAGAGACGGGGTCTCACTCTTGCTCAGGCTGGTTTCGAACTCCTGACCTTGAGGGATCCTCCCGCCTCGGCCTCCCAGAGTGCTAGGATTACAGGCGTGAGCCACCGCGTCCAGCCTGAAAGAGCTTTTTCAAAATTGTATAAATTATCACTATTTTATTAATAGGAACTGAGAGAGACAAAAATGTTCCACATCTTGTCTAAGGTCATCTAAGCAAATAAAAGCTTGCAATGCACCATAAAAGTTTCTATTGGTCCATTAACTTAGACCCTGTACTTTATTTTTTTTAAAAAAAGCCTTGATCCTATTGTAAACATGGTCATATATAGATCGTTCCTGTATGTGTATATATTTAGAATATTTCTTTAAAAATAAACAGTCATACCTTTGCAAAGAGTAAATTAAGCTGCTTCCCTGATCCGTGGTACCCGCCCTGGGAAAGGAACAGTTTAACCTGTTCTTGAACCTGCTCTTCATCTAAGTGCCAGCAGTTTTCATCATCTATACTAGCACCTGCTGTTGGATCAGGAGCACCTAGAAATAGAAAGAAAAAAAAAATAACACATATGCTAGATAAAAACTCTGTGCTAAAAGGATTCTGAAATAAGCTTGAAAATAATTATGATTCTCTATTTTTGCCTACTTTTTAATCCAATCTCATTTCAGTTATACATACAAATATATGACTGAAAATAAAAACAGGAATCACTCTTTTATTTCCAGGACCTTTGTAATTTGTGCTAAGCCAAATGCAGATTACTTTAGAACTGAGATATTCCATTTTTTTGAGGATCAGAGACTCTATCTTTGGCGATGAGTTTACAGGTTCTCCAAAGAAGTCACAAATGTTTCATTGTAAATAAGTGATGTTTATAAAGCTCTACTTTGTAGGACATGCTAGAAAAATGTTTTTCAAAGACATTAGAAAAATGTGAAACAAACTTAGCAAAGTGCTTCTCTCCTTATATGTTAATTCAAGAAGTTTTCACCATTATGTTCTGCTGTACAAACTACATGCTGACTTAAGTCTTTAGTTGCAGAAAACCAAAGATTAAAAAGGGAAATCAAGCCTCATGGGAACAGGCAGTGCAGCTGTTGTACTAAACCAGGTTGTAGTATCACCTTGCCAAACTGCGTAAATATTTTATTGCTGAAGTACACACAAAAGGTAACAGCTATGTAATAAGCACTATGTGTGTAGACTATCTTAGAAATTGAAAAATTACACAGATATTTAGGCAGGTAAAAATTATATTTCATTATTCATTAATAAAATAAAAAGGTATTTTAAGGTCTAAGATCCATAAGTAATACGAAGCATTTTAAATCTAAAAACCATTCATCCTTAGTGTTTTATCTCCTTATCAATCCTTAAAAATACATTTGTAGATGGGGTTTTGTGTTATTTTTCTTGTCTTCTAATGATAATTGCAGACGCCATTAACCAAGGAAATAATCACTAGCATCTGCTTAGAACCAGCATCTACTAGTCCCTACTATTAATAGTTCCTAGAAGGCAGTAGGTCTGTGAACATCCCTGGAATAGTGTACGTTCATTCATTCTTTCATTCATTCAGCCAGTCAGCATATTTTTGGAGTGCCTGAAATGGTGCCAGCCTCTCTGCCAGACTTGGGGATAGAATGGTGCACAAAATAGACAAGAGTTCCTGGCCTCACCGAATTTAACAGTCTAATTCAGAGGTTTTCCAACTTTTTTGACCAAGACTCATAATAAGAAGTACAATCATGCATAATACACCTATGTGTCTGTGTGCTTATATGATTACAGCCACCTATAAAACTGCAGCAAAAGTTTGATGAAAAAAAAATCCTTACTATAAGTGAAGAAGTCTGGTATCTTCTATTCTATTTCATTTTCTAAAAAGGGCTTGCCCCAATTTTATAAACTGATTTCATAACCTATAATGGGTTGCAACCCACTATTTGAAAAACACTGCTTTAAGTGATCAAGATAAAATATCGATCTAATAATCATACAGATAAATGTCTAATAATAAGTGGTAATAATTACCCAAAGGAAGAAGACAGGGTGCTGGAAGATTCTGTAGCAGAGAGCTCTGACTTGGCCTTGGATTGCTGGGGTAAGCGTACCTTGAGGAAATGGCACCAAGCCAAGATCTGCCTTAAGGAGATTAGAAGCTAATTAGAAGCTAACTAAAGGCAGGGAAAGGAGGGGATAGGTGTGCACGTGAAATGAAGAAAAGAACTTGGGCAGAGGATGTAGGAAGGCAGGAAGAAACATGATGCATTAAGGTGGAAAAAAAGGCAGTCCACGCACTCAAGAGTAGAGGATGAGAAGAAGAACAATACAAGACAATCCTGGAAAAAAGCAGCCGGGACAGACTCTGAGGGCCTTGGCTGGTGAGGAGCTTAGTTTTTTTCCCTAAGAGTAATGAATGGGAATTCATGACAAGGTTATCCAAAGCTGAAGAATGGACTACTCTAGATAGTAAAAAATATAGAAGGTACTTTCTCCTAATGTGCATCAATTTCAACATTCCTACTGTAGAATATTATGCAGCCATAAAAATGAAGGTGGAGATTCTCTGTATACTACAATGGAAAGATATCCAGGATATACTGTTGACTGAAAAAAATCTAGAGGAAAAGTATACATAGTCTACCACCTAAATAATGAGGTTTTAAAAAGAGCTACGTGTATCTCATTACATATGCATGAAATATCTTAGAAGGACATTTAAAATGAGGACAGGAAACCTAGTTACATGGGGGAAGGAGATGCTTCCTTGAATATTTTTTCATACTTTTAAAATTTTGGAACTTTTTGTAAATATATATTTATGTATCTAAAAATATCACTTTATCTGAAATGTGAAGGATGGGTTGGGGAACAAAAACATATAGTAAGAGTATGCTATTTTGACGGTCTGCACACAGGATCCTGATGATAGCTTAAAATACAGCAGTGAGAGCAAAAGTGGAGAATCTGACAGGATTTTAGGACACAAAACACAAGACTTGGTGAAGAAGTGAGTGTGTGAGGTATGGGAGATCAGAGGTGGAGAGAGACACAGGTTTCTGGATTAAACAACTCGACAGAACACTGGACAACTCACTGACACAGACCACCAGAGAAGGAACAGGTTTGAGAATGGGAGGGCAGTGTGGTCACGAATTCAGTTTTAGACGTGATGAATCTGAAGTACCTTTGAGACAGCAGAGAAGCGGAGAGAGGATTTCAAGCGGGGAGCTGGACTAACTATGGGAGGCACTACTGGCTAAGAAGAGCATCTAGAACCACACCCTAAGGAAGGCCAACACTTAAAGGCTGGGTAAGGGCATGAGTAAGGATGGCAGTGGGAATAAGTGGTCTCTTAGGAAGCACTAGAGAGACCAGCTCTTTCAGAAGTAAGGAAGAAAAAGTTGTTCCAAGCAGGGACCAGACAACTAGGTAGATGTTTAACACCATGAAAGCAAGAATTTTATCTGCCTTGCTTACCACTGCTTCCTAACACGCAGCCACAATCAGGTAATCAAGTACTGGGAGGAAGTGGGGGAAAGAGGGAGGGAAAAGGGATGTATACATTTCCTCCCCTGGGAAAGGATTCTTATCACACAGAACAATGATGACTTTTCTCCTCACAATGTCACCTGAAGGCAAGTATAGATCATGATTCCCATTCTACAGGAGGAGAAATAGGTTCCAAGTGGCTGTGACTCATCCACAGCCACCCTGCTGCATCCAGACTCCTGACTTTCTTCCCTGCCAATGAACATATCCCAAAACCTTGGAGCTAAAGTTGAGCCCTGAGGTCACCAAGACAGGAGTTGTCAACCCTAAAGCAAAGATAAATTTAAGGACGGGTACTAGTATGTTTGTAGGCATTTGTTAGCATGTTTCTCTTTTACAGGAAGCTTTAAGCACACAAATGCTGTAAAGAGTTAATTATTAAGTCTATATCTATATCCCACAGAAATTCAGAGCCCCTAATACAACCCATCTCTTTGATTCTAGGGAATCTCATGTGTGCACAACACACAGACAAACATTGCTGCACAAAGACAGCTACAGATTCTTCACCTGAATGTATCAAGAGACTTTCCAAACAACTAAACCAGAGGACCCAGACTTAGTATTTTTAAGTTCTTCCCAATATCCTCCTTGGAAATCTGACACATCCATCCTTATCCTCTTCTTAAGGAAAACTCCAGAATAGCTATTAATCATTCATTTCCACTGTTCTGATAAACTGAGCTAAATAAATCCAATTTCTATCCTCATGGTAGTTATTTCCCTCAATTTTTGTGATTTTTAAAGTTGCTGTCTATTGGGTGCCGAGGGCCAAAATCCACAAGGACTCTTGCCCAGAACTGCTCATATGGGGGCTGACTCCTGTGGCATCGCTGGAGACACTCTGCTTCTTGGGTCACAGCATGTGAGACTTCAGGTTTAGTTGGCCACAAAAATAGCCAAATATTAAAATATTTAATTACAACGTCAGTTGGGCATCCTACTTAAAAGTAGATCTGCATGTAAACTGGAGAAAATCCCAGCCTCGTGCTATGGCCTAAATTGGCAAACTGGTGTACATGCAGATATCCTCCGAAAACTTTAGGATATACTTGATTTTTTCATGCTAAGTGGGAGAAGTGATATAAAGAAGAATCCATAAATCACTCTTTACTTGAATTATATAATGTATTTTTTTCCCTTAAAATCTGGTAAATTTTAAAAACACTATCATTTTTTTAAAAAATAGGATAGATTTTGAAACTGGGGTAATGGACCGTTTAATTTTCATACATACAGATTTTGGTTCTTGCCTGAGTGCAATTAGAAATGTCTAATAACAAATGGATAAATAAATGAATTATGTTTTCTCAAGTTTTTAAGAAAATTAAGTGCTATTGTTTGTGTATCTGTCCCCTCCAAAACTCATGCTGAATCTTAATCCTCAATGTGGCAATACTGAGAGGTGGAGCCATTAAGAGGTGATTGGATCATGAAGGCTCTGCCCTCATGAAAGGATTAATCCATTCATGGATTAATGTATAAATGGCTTAATAGTCTAATGGGTTACCATGGGAGGGGAAGTGGCATCTTGAAGAGAAAGAGAGACCTGAGTTAGCATGTTACCATGCTCAGCCTGAGGCTGTCACCAGATGCAGCCCCTCAACACTGGACTTCTCAGCCTCCATCGCTGTTAAGAAGTAAATTCCGTTACTTTATAAATTAACAAGTTTCAGGTGTTCTATTATAAGTAACAATAAACAGACTAATACATTAAGGTTTTGGGTTTTATTTTTTATTTTTATTTTTTGGTAAGCTAGTATTAGAATGAACTTACTTCTTGAGAGTATTGGAGAAAGGAGGAAGGCACTGGAGAAGAAAGTGTCTCAAAGTTTACACACTAGTTGAGAGGATGTATAAAGCTCCTAACCCTGAATTAGAAACTTAGTTCTAGGCATCATTTGGAAAAACTATGCATACTCCAGCAAATCACTTAAGCTCCTTAGGTCACCATTTCCTCAACTCTAAAATTCTATAATGTAGAAATAAAAAATTAACAGAGCAAAAAAAATAAGAAATCTGCTAATGTAAGTAATATGGAAAATTTCCTAACTTAGTATTAAGAATGCAAACAAAGATAATTAGTGGATAAATAAAACATAAATTTACTCTATATACAACTCAACATTCTAGGAATAAGACATATACACTATACATTACAGATCAGGAAATTAAATGTCTACAACAACAATAATACCCACTGAAGTGAAAATTCATGTATTTAACTTTAATGCTAAGATTTAACTATTTAAATCCTAATGTCTTGATTGCATGCATTACACAGTGTTACCTAAGCCTTATATAAAATGTAAGATTTGCAAAATTTATTTCTGCTTGTTAATGGCTATCTAAAATCAAAGGCAAACCTCTCAGCATTTAGCTTTGGGAAGGCAATGCAGAAAGAAACATAATTCATAGATTTATGCATTTGCTATTAGATATTCCCCAAGTTGGGCAGGAACCAGAATCTGTATGTAAGTAAATTAAATGGTCCATTAAAATGTTTTAAAGGCTATCATGTTTTTTACCCTTATTTATATTTATAATTATAAATGCTACAATATTTACAACTATATAATTAATCTTCATGGGCATTTTACTACAGAGGCTTAATTCTTCAAAGTTTCAAGCCTTCGGGGAAAGTGAAATTATTTCTTGAAAAAAAATGAAACAGTTTGTCTCTCATTCCCAGATATGATGTACAAGTTTGATTTACCCTCCTACCTTGATAATGTAATAGCACAGGAGGAAAGCGAAGGAGAACTCATGGACATGAAGAGCCACTAAATAAGTCTTTGGTTTTCTCTGTCTACTCTTGATCTGGTTCGGATTTAGTTTTGATTTACCCCAACATCAAAACTCCCTTACCCCAGTAGCTCTAAAAAGTAAGAGCATATCAAAATTCCTATAACTGGGCATGGTGGCATGTGCTTAGAGTCGTAGCCACTCCGGAGGCTGAGATGGGAGGATCACTTGAGCCCAGGAGTTAGAGTCCTGCCTGGACAACATAGCAAGACCCCAGACCTTTAAAAAAAAATTCTTGCGGCATACTGTGAAAGACAGACACCAAGACACCACTTCACACCCATTGAATCAGAATCTTTTCCTGGGATGAAAAATGGAAGGGGGAATTGGTACTTGGAGAGACTGTTAAGCATGGTGGCACATTCTGGATCTTAATGAAAAGTGTTCACGATTCTGAGGTATCAGACAGACAGCTTCTCCAGCGTATTAAGTGAAACATATTTAAGACATACTGAATGAGATATCTATCTCATGCCATGGATACAGCCACTTCTAAGCATTAGATAACACCAAATCATTCTGCAAATTTTAAACTGAGCTATGATGACATGTTCACAATTGGCTTATGCTATGTCTGGTACCTGGAGCTACCAACAGCTTTGGGTTCTAACGGGGTGCTTAATGCTTTCTCTTTTCTTAGTCTGCTGGAAAACAAATTCAAAACAAGAAAGACTGAAAGGCTCTAGCTGACACAGTTAACATTTTCATCTTAACCATGACCTAACTGCAGTAACTCTGTTGTCCAAATAATGCTTTTAACCATTTATATTTATGTAGCAGAGTCTCTTTTTGTTAAAATTAAATTGTCAAATTCAGTCTATTTAGGCATAATGCAGGCAGCAGATGTCTACTCTGCAGAGATGATTAATTCAGCCTCTTTGGGGGGACCTACAGAAGAATGCCATCTCCTACGGTTTTAGTATTTGCTGTTAAAACTAGGAAACATTAACTTGGTGGCCAAGGGCCACCAAGGCAAAGGCATTGGTACACCTGTCTTACAAGCTGAAACCAAAATCCTGACATCGACTATTGGCACTAAGAGGGAAAAGGCAAGACAGCAAACTTTAGTGATTCAGACTTAACAAAAAGTCTTTCTTTAGAGCAAAAAGGAAAAGAACTAGAAGACTGCAGAAAAATAATGTGTACTGAATAAACACACACTTTAGAAATGCTTTGAATTTTAACCTTAATTAATTTCTCATTTCAAAGTGGTGACTAACTAACACCTTCATTTCAATTTACAATCTTATCATAGCCGAAACAGCCAGATGCTTCATCACCTTCTGTCCTCTATGGTCAGTCCATGTCATTCTACTGCCATGATACAGTATAGTGTCCTCTCAGAGAGCAGTTAGAGAACAACCTGTTTTCTTTATGGGGTGGGCTAATGACAGAGGAAGCCCTCGCATACCCCAGGTTCTGCACCCCCAACAAACCACCTTCCTTTCAGCTAAATGCCAAGGAAGTAAATAAGCAGCCCTGTCGTCAGCATATAACTCAGGGAACTCAAATAGACCAGTCAGGGTTTATGGCCCCTCCTCTATTATTTTTCTCTCTTCTGACTTTATTACTCATCTCTTACTATTAGTTAATTTACTTGAGGAGTTCAATAGTATACTTATTCATGTACAAAAATAATGATGTATTTTATATGGATAAAAAGCAACAAAGTATTTGTACGTTCCCCAATGCTTATTAAAAAGTGCAGAATATAAACACAGAGTGCATAACAGGTAAGTCATTTTCCATCACTAATCTAATAAATGTATTAATGATTACTTGTTACACAAATACAAATATTTAAATGCAAAGTTCTTAGAAAGTCTTTTTTTTCCATAATCCAACTTTTCAGATTTATTAAAAGACAACCATTATGTTTGTGGGCTTTAAGAATACTTTGCTCAGATTATTTTAAAAGACTTTTTAAAAACTGTCATTTTCCTCAACTATTCACCACTGTCTTTGAAGACTCACAGCAACTGCTACATCACAATGATGGTGGTAATAGCAACTCGTATTTACTTCTTCAACCATCCAGATCTGCAGAAATAGGCACTCTTTATTGTCCACATTTTACAATTAAGGAAACTGAGGCCCGAGGAGATTCAGTTACTCGCCCGGGTAACAAAGCTGGGAGGCAAAGGGCCAGTGTTCTAACGGGCTGTCGAACTTCAAAGCTGGAACTCTTAAATACCCTGCAGAGTCCTACAGTGGGAGGTATGAGAAGCCCATGTGTGGGGCAGACAGGAATAATAAGCTCATCCAGCCAACATGGAGAGACTCAGGGGTCGGTTAAAAGACAGGGATGGGCAAGGAAACTGCGCACAGCTGGCAGTAATCCTTTGTAAATTATGAGGGTTGGGGTGGTGTCACAGGTGACTGAACGGTGTGAGGGAAGACAAGATTCAGAGGTGAAGAGAGGATGAAAGTTATTGGGCTAAAAGTAACCTGGCTGTCGCTCCATTACCCTAGCAAATTCCTCATGGGCAAGAGATTTGTGACTTTCCCAAATTAAGAGATGTAAAATACTTCTTTCGCCCAAGTGAAATGTAAAAATTTTTCACGTGAAGAAAAATAGTATGACCTATACATGATCAGAGATTCCATCAATTTTTTTTACAAAACATACTTAAATCATATTATGGAAACATCAAGTTTTGGTTATAACTTAAGGATTAAACTAATAACTCTGGGAGGAAAATTTGGCAGCAATGACAAAACCCAAACTGCACATGCCATTTGTTCTGGCATTTCCACTACTAAGAACCTATTATTCAAAAATAGTTGCACAAATTCACACACAAACACACACACACAAAGAATGGTCACAGCAGCACTGTATATAGTAGGTGAAAATGGTAACAATAGGTCATTCAGCAGGTTAACAGTTAAACATATCCAACTAGGGAATACTACATTTTTTTTAATTTTTAAAAAAATGTTTTCGAGATGGCATCTTGCCCTGTCGCCCAGCTGAAGTGCAGTGGTGTGATCAAAGCTCACTGTAATCTTGAACTCCTGGGTTCAAAGCAATCCTCCTGCCTCAGCTCTTGAGTAGCTGGGACTACAGACATGAACTGTAAAAAATCATGGCTGATTTTTTAAACTTTTTGCAGAGACAGTCTTACTATGTTGCCCAGGCTGGTCTAGAACTTCTGGCCTTAGCCTCCCAAAGCACTAGGATTACAGGCATGCCTGGGCTTAAAACAGTAATAGAAAGATTTGTACTAACATAATAAGATATTCATGATATATTGAAGAGAAAACAGCAAAGGGCAGAAAAATGGTTTTTAAATTGTTTTTTATTTTAAAATTTCTCATATTACGTGTGCACATGTCTGTACATGTGTGTTCATGAAGAAATATGTCTCAAAGAATATAAACCATGCTGTCAGCTGTGGCTGCCTTGGGAAGTAAGGATGCTGTTGGAGGCTCAGGGAGCTGTTGGGAGTGGGGAACCAACGAGGACTTGTCTTTTTATACACTTCATATACATCTATACTACTATAATTTTCCCAACATGCATTCTTATTTTTTAAATTTTCTTTAGGTTTCACACTACTGCACTTTGAGATAGTATAGTTTAAGCAACTTTAATGCTCTCTATAGAATATCTTTGCTAATTACATTGACAACCAGGAGATCATACCTTTGTTTCACTAACTGTTAGCACCAGAATGCTCTACGATAGAAAGGGTATGCTTGTAATAATCAAATTATCTCCCTAGGATACTTGCAAAAACTGGTTGCTAATGCAAGCTAAATTACAATGAACACAACCATCCACAGGGAAATAAAAGGAACAGAGATGTGACATGAGGCATCCATGAGATGGACTCCAACTGTCACTTCCTGGTAGATATGGAACATGTATGTGTTCAGGTCCTAAAAGAATAAATTTCCGAGTCCATATTAAGAACAAAACAGAATGAAAAATGATAGTGTTACTTTTTGTTTAACAAATGTGAGTGCTTATTACGTCGTAAGTATTGTGCCTAGGGAGGCTATCAAGATACATAGGCCATAGTTTCAGCCCTGATGGAGCCTACAATCAAATGAAAATTAAGCACTATGCAATGAAGATGGGACTCCTGAGTAGATGTGCTTGTTTTATTTGCAGATATCTAGGAGAGCCTGAACAGACTGATATTACATAAAGTGGCTGTAATACAAAGGCATTCAGAGGCTAAGGTAAGCAGGACAGGCAAGCATGAATGGAATTCCTGGTCCTGGTTTTCTAAGAACCATGCTCAAACAAATGGAAATGGAAGAACACCACATACATGCACACCTGGGTGAAATTGCAAGGAGGTACAGTATGGTGCAGTATGGCTCCCAGGTGCCTCCTATGTTTCTACAGATATATCACCAGCAAGGACACAGACTCAGAAGTGGAAGAGATCTCAGATGTCGTATGTTAACCCTCATCTGACATGTAAATAAATCCCTCTGCATTTGGCTGACTGACATGGAATCTCTGAGCACGTGACAGGGAAGTGAGGGATGAGTCTAACCTACTTTGGAGATTGGCTCAGGTCCTGGGAGTGAAAAGATAACTGAAATGATTCCCCACCCCTCCTTTCCTCTGTTCCAGCTTGTGGCCAATGCCACAGTTCTCCTCAGTCTGTCCTTCTTTCTTACAGTCTGCCCATAGGGAGATCAGATCAGTAAAAGAACAAGAACAAGAGAGAAAACAGAAGAAGAAATCAGTGCCAGAAGGTCAGGGAAAAGCAAGCTGACCTACAACTCTAATATTACCCATCCCTCAACTCGTTTCTGCTCTCTTCTTAACTGTGAGTACTTGCAGATACCCAACATGAGGTAAGCTCCTTTATCTTTTTTTATTACACAAGTATACATCTTATCATTAAAATTCTCCAAACACTGTTAGAGAAGATTATGAGTATTTTAAATACGAGAAAAAATAAGTCCCATCGAAAGTCACGGAGGTAAAATGCAAAAGAGACAACACTGGCCTTCAGACCTCCAGATTTAAAGTTCAATGTTCAGTCGCTGTACCAATGTACAATACATCTCCTTTAACAGGAAGCATAAATGACAAGAAAAGGTCAAGTTGATTAACTAAGAGAGTGGGGTTAGTACCTAGAAATCAATAAATGTCTAGATAAGTACTTAGCAAAGACACCAACTTCTTTATGTAAGAATACGGAAGCTTTTATTAGAATATAAAACTAAGAGCAAACAATTTTGCTTAAAAAATACAGAGCTACAACTGGCAATCTCCTTGGTGGGCCATTAACACGAACTATCTTACAACCACTTTTAGCATGCAGTGGTTAATTTTATAACCTAATTAAAATTACATGGAAAATTTTATGAAAACACATAGAAATGTAAAAGGTCTACTGACAAGGACTGAACTATTATGATGACTAAGTCTATATTCCAACAACCTTCACTGACTCTGTGACCTTGGATAAGTCACTAACCCATTCTGCCTAGTTTCTTCATTCATAGACTATCGCAATTACACATTTGCAATAATCAGCCTACAAAGAAATTGTGAGTGACAATGTGCATGAAAGAGACTTGAAAAGGCTTTCAATTCCTCAGGTCAAAATTCTTTAAAAAATAAAATACTTCAAGATAATAAGGAAAAGTAACCAATAGAATTTTAGGAAACATTAGGATAACTTCACAAGGAAAAGGAAAAAAAAAACTGCTGTTATCAACATATTTTGTATTCACTTAGAAATTACATTATACCTTGCTTCCAAAAAGGATTTGGATAAGCTAAACCTCATCTTATACCAACTAATCAAGTGTAAGTCATATCTTCACCCCATTTATCTAGCAAGGTGAAAGTGATGCACTTCCTTAGAGAAAAATTAAATCCTTCCAGTATTTATGTTCAAGACATTTTTCTCAACGAAAAAATTATACCCGCAAAACCATACAAGAAAGTACTGCATCAGAAATGGATGTAAAAAGAGAGAGTGCCTTATGTTCAGATGTTTGGAGGCAGGTGGGACCATGCAGTCAAAGAACTGCAAAACATTTTTAATCCCACCCCCTACTAAGTCATTAATCTAACAGTTAAAATAAAACCCACTAGGGAGCAGATTTCCCATTTCATCACTTAAGGTCATGGCCTGCTTCCTACCTCTTCTTTTTTACCACTTGTCAAACTAGAACGGAAGGCAGGAAGGCAGCTCATGTAATTGGCCCATTTCCAGGCTGGGAGCAAATCTGATGATAAATTAAGTGACGAGAAAGCTGGTGGGAGAAACTGCTCAAGTTCACCGCTCTCATGAAGCTGCTCTCATGCACAAGCTATTTGAAAATCACATTGAGTCTAAAGCTGATTTGTATTCTGTCCTTGATAGTTCCTTATATACCTTTTCTTTTTAATTTTAGAAACTATAAAAGAAATGTCATATGAACACATTTTCACATATAACTTTAGTGTACGTTGTTTCATTAGTCCCACATTTCAACATAGAAGTAGATTTTAAAATCTTTTAATAAGGAACTTTTGGGGCTGCTATCCTTCAAAATAAGTAAGACAAATGCAGAATAAACAACTGTATTATTGATGTAGACCTTTGGTCAAACTAAAACTCTGAGAACAAAGTGATCCTAATGGATTATATGACCTGGGGGGAGGGGGAAGGAAAAAAATTCAGTGCATAAAAGTTTGAATAAATGGTATATCCTATTCTTCTGCCTCCACTGAACAATTTCATAAGCCACAAATAGGCTCCTGAGAAATCTCTGGAATGATTGTTAGCTGGGCTGAATCTTCACAAGGCAGCAAGATTCAAGACAGATGATATGACAGAGCAGAAGCCTACTTCAAAAGCCCTTGAATACATGTGCTTTTGGTGGGTTGAAGGTACTTCTGTGGCAGAATTGTTTACACTCCTGTTATTTAACATTGGCAGACTCTACCAAGTCAAATGCTTCATATACCTTATGATAGCTACTTTAATAAAGCTAAGCCTGATATGGGGAGCACTAGAAGAAAATAACTACATGGATTTTCCTCTGACATAAAAACCATCTTAAAAGTATCTCAAAGCACCAGGAGACTTGTAAAAGAACGTTCACAGCAGCTCAATGCAAGAAACGGCTCATCAACAGTGGACAAATAAATAGTGGGATTGTCACACCATGAATACTCCAGTGCTGTGCTGTCCCATGTGGTAGCCACTAGCCACATGCGGCTAGTGAGTACTGGCAGTATGGCTACAGTGTGACTGAGATGAGTTGGAAAGTGTGAAACTGACACTAGAGTTCAGACTTAATATGAAGAAAAAGTTAAATATATCAACATTGTTGTTGAATAAAAATTTATAAATTTGTGAGATCTATTAATATGAATATGTTAAATGAACATTTTGGATATATTGAGTTAAAGAAAACATACTACCCAAAATTAGTTTTACCTGTTTCTTTTTACTTCTTAAAATGGGGCTATTAAAAAATGATTTCAAACTGCTTTCTTTAAACATATTTATTTGCTGTATCAACTAATGACTGTGAAGAAAACCTAAAAGAATCGGGTTGAATGACTTGTCCTATATCCCAAATCAATGTAACTAAAGAAATGTAATGATGTTAGGTCCCTGAGCTGCATGGTCAAGATTGCATTACTTTCTTCAACATATTTTTAAATATTTAAAAAATTATGTCCAAATGTTTTAAAAGTACCAACAACCTATATTTTGGCAATATTATTTATCCTATATTAATATACTATATGAAATAAGTGGTATACTATATGAAATAGGTGGTGGGTATATTTCTAAGAAGTTGTACATGTATTCTTGTGAGTTGACATATTTTCCATGTATAAACACTTGATAAATGTATTTACAAATAAATGAGATAACATGTTCAATGTATGAAAATTTTAAAAGAAATCTTTTTTGTGATTTCTTATATAAAATATTATACCTGAAACTCTCTCTACATAAGTTGTATTATTTTTCTAAAAATAATTTATTTTCTTAACATGAGGCAGCCTGTCAGAAACTTTCCTGGAAATTAAATTTTGAAAGAAAATGGAAAAATTCTGACTATGCACCAGTTTACTGACAAGGGTGAATTAAATGACTTAATCACCTGTTTACAAGCAAATTGTGATGAAAAAAAGAAACAAATCAAGCAGATCACTATGGACATATTTCCAAAAATGGTGACACCTCCTTAAGTGTTTTGCATAACTCATATCTAGTGTTTGATGAAATGTTACTAACTGTAAAGGAAGTATAAGAGCCAAGCTTTAACACCAAGTGATTTTTCTGAGCACAAAAGGCTTGCCACGTAAAATGAAACACTTCAAAAGAAATGTTTTAGTATACAAAGCTAAATTTTAAAATCTCTTTCAACTACCTAAGAGCAATGCCGATGACCTATTTCACATTTAATTCATTTGTATGCAGAAGAATTGAATTTATAAATGAAAAAGGATTCAGAGAAGAAATTCATAGAGTCAATGTCTATACTCACCATGAACTTGGTTGATTTCTGAATTTTGGGAAAGAATTTCATCTGCTAATTTTTGAGCAGTTGGCAAAACTTCTGTGTGGTGCACTGTGATCAAATACTGTACAAACTTTTGTAGTTGGTCTCTATTCATTTGAAAGAGAGTCTCTGAAATGGGAAGATGCAGTTTGACCTGATCTGGCTTGCGGATGCGGTATAAAGACAATGCCACAACGTGGGCACAATAAAATATGTCCTTGTTTCCACAGCTGCAGGTCACTGAGGTAATCTTGCAACGATCAAAGCTGATGGCCACGTTGCAAATAGTTTCTGGCTCCGATTGTATTGCAGGTTCTGTCACTGTGCCGCTCAAGTGGAAACCTATGTGAAAGAAAGGGAGTGTTTAGTTTCTGCATTCAGATGCTATGAAATGCTCCAATTCTTTGAAATGTGTGGGACTTGACAGCAGCAACAAAAAAAAGTATGACAGCTTTCATTTTCAAGTAAAAACATTCAGGCCACCCCCTCCCTCCCCTTACAGGTAAAAACAAATGGTATTCAACAGAGATGGTATAAAGTATTTTATGCAACCGTATGAAAACATGTATTGCAGTACACCACCATCATACCTACAGGAAGTTGTAAGATCACAGCACTAAGAAGCCATCATTCTCTACTCTGAATCTATTTTGGTATACAAGACAAAAATCTGCTAGATCAGCAGGATCACTGGTTTTCTTGTTTTTATTTTTTAAAGTAGAGTCAGCCAGCTCAAGCCTTCTTCTCACAAAAGCCCTCTCCCTTCCCTCCACCTCTATTCCAGGGAGTCACCAGCTGGCTCCAACAACACTGTAACTCTGAGGGGGTCCCTTTCACAAACTTTGATCAGAGAAATTTTTAAATTTCATAATCCTGTCACATACACACACGCATACAAACACAACAAAATCATCAAGGAGGAAAGGGCCTTAGAGGCCTCATACCTTAAACTTAGACCCACACAAGAATCCTCTACAAGCTCCATGACCAACGGCCATTTGGCTGCTGCTTTTAATGGTCCAGACACGAGACACTCACCCTACCTGGGCAGCCATTCACACTTCGACAGCACTAGCTACAACTTACAGCTGAAAACTCTAAGTTTCATGACTGAAAACTGCCTCCCACCACCACTGCCGACCAGTCAGTCCTGGCATGCTTGGCCAGAGGGCAAATCCTCCACTTTCCTTTTCCCTAAATGCATTGTAAGGTTATCCTGAATTGTTGGGGGAGGAGGTGCATCCATTTGGCTCCACCCTCTCTCTCTAAAAGCCACATTCAGCGGCCAAGGATAAGCCTGAAGCTATAAAGAAGGGGATCCAACCTCCAGGACTCACATTTACCAGGATTTCAGGTGCCCTGCTAGAAACCTGAATGCTACAATGAAGCCCTGGGCTCTCTCTCAGCCTTCTGCTACTTACCGTACACTAGCAAAATTCACAGAGCTGGCCATTGTTTCCTCCCAGTTCCCCTTCATTCTCAAAGACAAGGATCTTTACCATGTGGGGAACTCTGGGGAGAGGTGGTACACATGGAGCTGCAGAGATGAATCTTGAGAGTGACAGACAACGCCAAGAATTCACACATATGACATCCAAACCCCACTTACTGTCTTCCCCCCATGGAGCTACCCAGGCCAGAGAGTCGGAAGAAATCTTTCAGAGTAATGTAATTCACAGTCAGCAACACTTAGTGGAATTGGAAAAGTATTGTAATATTTTTTGCCTAATGAATCGATTAAAAAAGAGCATTCCCTAAAAACAAGTTACTGTTACTGCTTATGATAAGAAATTTTGAGAACTGTCATAGGATAACCTTTGGTATTCTTCCACAAATACTATCCCTGTTTCAGAATGGATATTCCAGTCTCCTTTATCTCTTTTAATCAAGCAAGAAATTTTTCTGAAAAACCACAATTAAAGAAAGAATACATAGTAAATACATTCTTAAAATTTTTCAATGTCTATTTTTCCATGAAGAAAAAGTCACGTGAAAAAGTAAACACCTCAGCAAATCTCAGAAATGAAGAATAAGAGCAGTCTTGCCTAATATGGGCACTATAAAGTTACAACAATTAAAAATCCATGGGACAAGCACAGATTAAGATAAAGAAATATCAGTGGATCATAAGAAAGAGTCCAGAAAGTTCCCAGGTACATTCTGTACATTTAGTTCAAGGCAAACTCTTGTTTTCTACCTGTCACATATATGCTTACACAGGGAAACCAGTTATCATAATAGGAAAATAGTTATCATAAACTGTTTAAATCAATTTCTTCCCACTTAACACTATCATAGCTCTCCTTGCCTGCCAAGTCAATGTCTGCATTTGTCTCTCACAAAAGTGACACTGGAGAATTCTTTAAATCACAGGCAAAGCCAAGACAATTGAGGATCCAAAAGAATTACACTAGTTAGTATTTAAAGAGTCAAAAGGAGATAACATAATAGGTGCTTCGAAAGAGACTGATTTAACTATCAACGCAGGGCCCTTATGAAAACTCATGAAGCCCTTAAATAATTTTTGCAAAAATGATCTCTTCATTCATGTGAGTTATACAGTACAGGTCAGAAAAAAGTAAAGTATATTGAATCCTGATATCATACAATTACGCTGGGGGAAAATTCCACATATTCTCCAATTTTGTTACTGAACATTTACTATTCTTGTAAAGTTTTTAAAAAAGCAAACTATAAAATATTGGGACCTCCAAAACAACTTATTCCAAGAGATATGTGATGGCACAAATAAACACATATATGTCTTCTAGAATAACACTTCATTAATCTGATACCAGCAAAGATCAAGGCATTTCATGAATGTTCATTTTCCATGTAACTCTAGATTATCTTTCAAGTACCCATACTCCTTTACAAATTCCAACCATTTTTGACAGAAATACTTCTTAACGTTGTAAATTCTACCCCACCACCCTAATTGGCTGATCATTTAGGGGGTTACCAAGTTGAGTGGGGAAGGAGGCCCTATAACAGACAACTGCAGGTGGCAGTATTTTTAAAGTAGGCTCTTCCTGTTATTTTTTTCCACTACCAGCTATCAAGATGACTCCTACCCTATACTGCTAGCCTTTTGTGTAGAAAATTATTTGCCCTCAGGTCAGCTGCACCTCCAATTGGCTAATTCGGGCCAGCTATTTAATACTCAGGGGCCTATTTGTTTTAGGGGAAAGGAGTTTCCCTTACTTTTAGGCGAGAATGCTACCAGTGAGCGACTTTAAATACAGGAAAATTACATACACACATAATAGGCAGTCAGTATACTGCTTTCTAAGACTAAGCAATACTGAGTCACTACATAATAATTCCACCAGGCCTTACTTCAGGATTGTATAGTGGTGTATTGTGAGCCCTTCAATTTGAGAAACCTTATTTGAAATTCTACCAACTCACTCTCTGTGGGTCCTAAATCACACCAAAGCACCTACAGGAGACGCAAGGAGAATATTGTTCCTCCAACAATCCCAAGAAGGTTGTAAGACATCACCTCCCACCACCAACTGTACCCCCATGTCTTATCTCTTAGGTTTTGTTTCAAAACAAAACAACGTTCCTGAGAAGGGATTTTGCCTTTCTGGAGTTCTGACAAATTATGATAACCAGCTGATTTAGGACTGTAAATGTGACTCTTCCTTTGGGATAGTTAGCAGTCCTGTGTAACAGAACTGAACACACAAAAAGGGATAATCCTACACTCAGTGGTAAAACATAGATAACTAACTGCAGAAGTAAATTATAAAACCTTTTCTTAAAAATATATATTTATTTCACTTTACAAAATATAATCTGTGAAAGTTAATCCCACAAACGCAGACTTCACAGGGCAAATTGTTTTATCATCATGCTGTCACAAGAATCCAATAAAATGTTAGTATCCACATTCTCAATCTGCAGAACTGAAGACTGAGAAACCCAAACCAAGGCACAGCATCATATAGTCCTTGGGAATAAACTTTGGTTTGGATCAGGTTGTGCCACTTAAATGCTGTGTGCCTTGCACATGTTAAATATTTAACCTCTCTGAGTCTTACTTTATTTGTGTGCAAAATGTGGCTAGAAATACCTCCTAGGGTTGTTTTGGGAATTAAAATGAAATAACATATGTAAAGCACCTGGCACCTAGTAAAAGTGCTCATTAAATTTTATTTCCCTTTCCTTCCCTTCTCAGCTGGAGAAACAGGGGAGGGTTGTCAAACACATTCCCTTCCATCCTTAACACTTTCTTTTTCTAAGCTACTGGAATCTTGAAGGGAAGAGGACTAACACATCAAGTGGTGTGGAAAATAAGAGGGATCTCTGAGAATGTCTGAGGTGAGTAGGGCAACACTAGAAGAATCACTGCTATTTGATGGCAAAAACATAAAACTTCAGAGTCATTTACACCTTTGCTTAACTCACCCATTTTTCCCCATTTTCCTATTCTGCCAACTCACAAATAGTTCATTTTGTGAAAGAATGTTACATCTACACACATAGACACTAGAAAATATTAGGAGAGAGGTTTTTTGGGTTTTTTTTCTTAGTAACCATACATAGTTCTAAAATGTTATAATGCAATGATTCTCAAAGTGTGGGCCTGGGACCCCAACACTCCAGGTCCCCAAGTCCCTTTCAGAGAGTCTACAAGATAAAATTTTGTTTCATAATTCTATCTAGACATTATCGACCTTTTAAAATCTCTTTCATGAGTGTACACTTAGTTTTCCAGAGGCTACATGACCTGTGTGATATTGTAACAAACCGAACACAGAGACAAACAGGAAAAGCCAGCTCTCTTCTATTAAGACAGACATTAAAGGAAATTTGCAAAGATGTAAAATAATGTCACTCTTTTCACTAACATATTTTTTTGTTTTGGGGGACCACACTTGTTCATAAAGCTATGTTATTTATGATAGCATGAATTTATTACTGTTATTTAATAAACATTTTGATTTTTTGTCAGTTTTAATTTCATACATAGCAAATATCAATCAATATATTTGCATATAATCCTCATAAGCAAAAGCACTATGGGCTCCTCCATTATTAAGAGTGAGACCAGAAAGCTGAAGAACTACTATTATAACGCATTGCCAAGACACAGAAGAAATAACTCCCCTTCTCTAAATTGTCTTTGATATGGCATTATTTACACGTGGCTTTATAGTTGGTCAATAATTAATAAGACTCAGTAGATAAACACTCTGGGCAAATTTCCCACAAGTGAACATATATTCAAATCATCTACATTAATTTCGCATTAACAAAGACTAAGATTTCTAGAAAGTAAATATTTAATTCTTCACTGATATTCCAAAATAAGCTTTTCTTGAATAGTTATTTTTCATATCTTAGGTTAAGTTTTAGTTGCATTTTAAAGGAAACAAGAACACTCATGCTATCAAACTGGAAAGAAAACTACTTTAAAACACACAAAAAATTTCTAAAGGTTGGCCATTTTGTGCATATATGTACATGTGCTCACTTAACTGAAAAATGGTTATAAACTCAAAGCATTAGAAAATTTCTAAGCTAAAATAAACTGGCAGACATGAAATAAACATGCACAGTAAAAACCATTGCTTTCATGGCACATTCTTTTCAGAAAAATATGCGCCCTGTGCACGAGACACTCAAGTAACATATTCTTTGTTGAAAAAGAATTTAACAGAAGCACTGGTGTAGTGCTTACACAAATACATCTTTCACCCTTTTCCTAAATAAAAAGAACCCTCAGGGAAATTAAAGGCAGAAACCAAGGCAATGTAATGTTATGGCTGAAAGGGTGGCAAGGCCTGTGAGAGGTTTTTCTGTAATTTTTTAAAGCCAAGTCTAAAAACGCAAAAGTGTTAACATTTAACACTCTCATGACAATGTATTCATTGGTTAACTAAACCCACTATCTTGGCTAAATGTATAGTAAACTGATATGTGATTATTTGGCCCTGGTAAAAGAGATGAGTTAATCATTGCCCCCAAAAACCTACCTTTTACCTTTCTGAACTCTGAGAACTACTGCACACAATCCAACATCCCACACTGCAATGATGAATGTTAAAAACAAAAAGTTTTAATTCTAATCATACACAATTTCCAGATCAGTAGTACAGACAGTATAAGGGCCCAAGATGGAGGCAATAAATGCAATTCAAAAACCAACTTGTCTAAAATATAATATTCCTTCTTCAACTTCATAATTTTCTCAAAGGGAAATCCTAAATTAAAGAGACTGCATCCTGTGAGCTGGCTAATTAAATCTTCTAGCCCTAATTTTAATACTAAGCTTAAACAGCTTATAGAAAGACATTAGGAGATTTTGCCAGCAATCACTTAATGAAGCGGTTTCCATCTTTTGGAAAAAATATTTTTTAAAGGAAAGGATTTATTTTAAGTCCACCTTAAAAAAGTCTATTTGTAATAGAATCAGTCCCACACTTCATTAATATTTGAGAGAAAGACAATGGCAAATTAATGCAAAGGCCAGACTGTAAACCACAGCACACCATATAAACAACATAAAAATTTACGGAGCATGCATTGGATGGGCCCAACCAAGAGTTCCCAGCAGCATTCCGTTCAGTGTCAGGTTTGTTTTCTAGTTAATGTAGATTCTTACGCTATTTCATACAAGGATCCATATGATCAGAATACCTGTGTTAGATATGAGTGGCATTAGTGCCATAGATAGATAATTTAATATTATCTTTGAAAATAGGATACTTATCTACTAATCTGACTATCTGCAATGGGTACCTAGTTGTAGCACTAGTTTAAGAGGAGAGTGTTGGATTAAAAAAAAAAAATTCATCACTCTATGTCATCCCAAATCCTGAAGTACAATATATAAGGGTTCCCCATCACCACCACCACCACCACCATTACCATCAGGCAATTTTCTGGAAGGTATCTGTATTTTAATGTGCATATTTGAAGGAAACAATCATTGCCCAAGCCTCAGATTCTAGGTGGGCAGTTGGGGGTGGGATAAGGGAGATAAATTTTCGTCTTTTCTTTTTTAAGTCAGCAATCCTTAGAATGCATGATAAAAAAAAAAATTGAGTTCTTTTCACTCCACAAAATGCTTAGGAATATAAATTATTCAACCCAATCTTTTAAATGTAAGCTGCTTTCTCTGATGCCAACCTTTTCTAATATAAGCAAAACAGCTCTGGCCTTTTACCCTTCTTAAAGTTGGAGATAGCCCTGCAAGCCCTTCATCAGCCTGCAGAACCCCTACTGTCCCCACCCCAGTTCAGTGCTCCTTCCTTTCTCCCAGACTCCAGCTTCTCACTTGGGCCCAAAACTTCTGAAGTGCAGATGAAGTTTATTAGAGACCTTTGGTGCCCAAACACCAACTCTTAGCACCTCTGCACACCTTTGTCTTGCCTCCCAGGGCCCAGGTCTCAATGAGGAAGAGACCCTTCTACCTATTTATTTCCTGTTGCTCACAGCAAAACCACCTTTGGAAATGCTTGGCTGTTTGCTTTAGGAGCAGTGGTAAGGGGAAACTGGAGACTAATTCTGTTTACCAAGGCCAAGAGGTAAGAGAAGAGTGAGGGGAGAATATAGGCCTCAGCAGCCAAATCTTCCATCCACACCAGGAGCCTGAACCCTCTCCCTAACATGAGCCCCCACATTTTGGCCCTAACCACTCCTAATGCCTTGTCCCATGCCGAGGCTCCAAACCACTTAGTTCTCACAACCATCCTACAAAGCAGGCACCCTATTCCCCTTTTACAGGTGAAGAAACTGAGGTTTTCTAGGAAAGGCAGTGGTGGAACACATTCTGCATTAAGTAGGAGTCTGAAGGAAGGACTAGAAGGAACACAGAATTTCTACAATTCAAACAATAAACTTGCACAAATAAAACCTTTCCACACTAACACATAAATGATTTAAAAGGACAAGGAGAGGCAAACTAACAGATCCAGACATTTGAGTACAACACCGCTAGGGTTTAGGACCCTTAGAGGCAGGGCTGTCTTTCATCTCTGTAGCCCAAGGATCCAGCACAGCTCTTAGAATAAGCCAGGCCCTTAAAGTATATCCAAATGGAACTCATAGGGTTCCCCCAAGCAATGCCCAACCTGCATTGTAAAAGTCACAAATAACTAAATGCTCTGGTCCTAAGCCCAGGGTACTTTAGACTATTTCTAAGAGTCCACTCCTCTCCTACACTCCTAGTTAATGTGGAAGCTCAGAGATAGCAGAGGTCTGTGGCATCCCAGTCACACAGGACTATTTTGGAAGAGGTACTCAAGAAGAATTTGTAAAAATGAAAGAATACACAAACACTCTTGATATGTGGACCATATAGGTCGGTGGTTCTCAAACTGGAATATGCATCAGGATCATCTGGAGGGCTTATGATAACACAGACTGCTGGGCCCCATAAGTCCAGAGTTTCTGATTCATCCCTGATGATGCTAATACTGGGGATCCAGGGACTAAAGTTTGAGAACCAATGACCTGGATAATTAGAATTACAGCCTAAACAAGGCCTTTCTAGTCCAAATATATCTAAGTAATCACAATAAATGGAATAGAGTGAAGAATATATAACTTGTAATATAAAAAATATATACAATTTCTAGCGTATTACGTAACCTAAATGTTCCCATTCTAAAAAGTCACATAGGGGATATAAAACTGGTCTGAGCATTACAAAAATTTAAAAATAACATTTTATAGTAACAAAAATTGTTACTACCTAGGCTGGGGGTGGTGGCTCACGCCTGTAATCCTAGCACTCTGGGATGGCGAGGTGGGTGGATGGCTCAAGGTCAGGAGTTCGAAACCAACTTGAGCAAGAGTGAGACCCCATCTCTACTAAAAATAGAAAGAAATTAATTGGCCAACTAAAAATATATAGAAAAAATTAGCCAGGCATGGTGGCACATGCCTGTAGTCCCAGGTAGTCAGGAGGCTGAGGCAGAAGGATTGCTTGAGCCCAGGAGTTTGAGGTTGCTGTGAGCTAGGCTGGTGCCATGGCACTCTAGCCCGAGCAACAAAGTGAGACTCTGTCTCAAGAAAAAAAAAAAAAAATTGTTACTATCTTAATTGTTAATACTTATATAACTATACCATCCTATTTTAAGTAAAACCTTCATTAAAAATCTAAACTAAAATATAAGGATGTTTAAATGGTTAATCAGAGAGCATTTACTTTTGCAAAGGGATTGTTTTACAATATTCCTGGGATTCCTCATAATTGATGGTTTTGTGTGTATTAGAAACAATTCAATTAATGAAAAAAAAACCTGGCAACTATTTTACTAACACATTTTTTGCCTGAGGCAAACTGTACCCTATACAAGAAAGTCAGAGGCAATAGGATGCAGGATAGCACAAAGGGGGAAGGATTTTAGACAGAATTAGAACCTTCTAAAACGAGATCAATCTTCCTTCAAGTTCCAAGACCATCTCAGTCAAATGACTTTAGCAAGTAACTTAGCCTTAGCCTCGATTTTTAAAAGGGATAATAATACCTACCTTGCAGGGCTACTGCAAGGACAAGAACTGACTTACGTAAACCACCACAATTTCTTTTATGGAATGCCTGCTATCATCATCATTGTAATAGAAATGACACACGCTCTGGGAAGCTTGGCGTTTTCAACATGTGCACTAAAACCCTAGCCTGTTGGTGTGAGTGCACATGCTGTTGGAAATGCCAAGCTCCCAAGAGCACGCTGGCATTCTATTACAATAATGGGCAAGGGTTAGAATATACTACTTATATTCTAATATAGTCATACTTCCAAATTAATAGAACCGTTATCCTTTTTTTCTTTTGTTCCTATTTTACATAGCACATTTTAAAAATGTGATTTGATTTCAAACAGGAGGGGAAAAAAGAGGATTTAGAAGACTTAATTTTGCCTCAAAATAACTTTTAGTTTCAATAAGTAAAAGAAATGTTTCACTCTTCCCCTTGAAGACCTCGCTACTAAAATATAAAACATCCCTTTTATCCCTAATGTTTGCCTTCCATGTAAAGTACGTAAAACTATTTTTATAGCTCAAGTCCGCCTCGTTACTGAGCCGAAGACTAATTGAAAGTTGGATGCAACAGTAAGGAGACGCGCAATTCTGTTGTGGGGGCAAAAAAGTGACCACAGCTTTTCGTTTTCAGTAATTTAAAGCCTGACAAGCGAAGTGAAGTCAGAGCTCCTGCTCTCCTCAAACAATCCCAAGGAACACTAGCTCCTGCCAGGACTGTAAATTATTGCGATTTCCCTTGCTGTGGAGATCCAGCTGAGAAGAAACTTCCCTCTGGCTGGGGTGTATGTCCTTTAAGAGCAGTGAGGTAGGTGTATTTATACCTTAGCTAAAATCATATACTTTTTTTCTTAAATACATTAGTGATAAAAGAGAGCAAAGAGGTCATCTGTTCAAAATGTGGATAAAACTTACTAAGTCATTCCCACCTGTATCTTAGAGTGTTGTAATTATAGGTTATTTTTTATTTTCCTTGTTTTAGCTGGTGTGGGGGAAGTGTTTTTTCCTAAAATTTCTACAATGAACACATATTACAAGGAAAACCAGTGCTTTCACTGACATTGAAAAATGTGCTCCAAGTCTTCCTAAGTAAATAATTTCAAATATAAATGATTTCCAGCACATGTTCTGGGAACCTGGTAATAACCACACGCCTAGTACAAACATGGATGGTCATCAGTGCAGCTTTACCTGACTGATCAGCCCAGTCTACTACAGAAACAAGACACTCCAAGGCTCTCCTTAACCACTGGATGCTCAGCCCACCTTATGGTTTAGCCACAGTCTTCAGAAAAAAATGGACTACACAACTCAAAAGACAAGGCACAGAGAGACTGGGCTTTTGATGCTAATTTCAGCCAATATCTAATTTTAGCCCCAGGGGCAAATTACTTAATATCTAGTTCTTGTTCCCTGTTCTATTCTCATTTATTAAATAAGGGAAATAAACATTAGGTGATTTCTAAAATATTATGGAAGTAGGCGGCAGTAATGGAGAGCCACTCATGACAAGACAGGGGTGGTAACTGGCATACTCACTCATCTGGCAATAAGACTTTTGACCTGCCCTGGCTACTGCATTGAATCAATGGTCATCTTAAATGACCTGGCAGCTTTGAATCAGAAAAGGAAAGAGAAAAAGAATATATACTGCTATAACTGTAAGCATATTTATGTCACTGGCATTTGGGGGAAATTTTTTAAAGCTTTGAAATTCAATATGAAAGCAAGTAAACATTTAGTTTTTACCTACATAATTTTTACCCATCTGCCTAAAACTGGAATTCTTATGGCATTATATTTTTTTGTTGTATTCTACATAGCTGGAAAAACTTCCAGCTGTATAAAAAAATTTCAGATTGCATAAATATAGGTAAGATTTAGCTATGTAAAACATATAAAATACAGAATAAATAATATAGAAATATAAAAGAAAGCCCATTTAAAAATGGAATAAAACCAGTGGATCATCTTACCTGCCTATACACCTAAAAGGATGTATTCTTTCTCACATTATCCATTATACACTATGAACATGAGTGGCCATATCAATCAACAACCACTTCTCTAATCCCCTACTTGGTAACAGGAAATGTACAAGTCTCCAGGGAAGCATCCATGAATAACACAGGGTTCCAGTTCTAAGAACTCACCAGATTATTGAACAATCTGAGTTAAGAAGTCAGATTGGAATTGGATCCAGAAATAAATAAGAAGAGATAATACCTAATACAACATAAATTTTTAAAAATAAGAAGAGAAACAGAGTATAGACCCCCATTACCCCAACTGTTTTATGTATGTTAACACAAGGGGAGGAGTTCCCAAGGTCATATAAATTTGGATTAAGTTGCATCTAGCACCACCTTTTTGACAATTCAGAAAGCACATGAGAATGGTAACTGCTCTAAGAACTCACACAGTAATGGGATTCCTACTAAACTCTGTTTACTAGAACTTTAAAGAAGAATGGAAGTAAAAGGTCTCCAGGAGTTCACCTGGACATGAGGGAATTAAAGGTTGGAGATGCCTCATCGTCAATATCCCCCATCCACTGTGAAAGAACAAATTATTTATTGGGAAAGGTAAGCTTGTTGAAAATCAATCTTCTTACAATGGAATACAAAAGAAAGTACACCAGTGCTGTTGTTATTTGCACCACAACTATAGTCAAAAGTTCATCTGGCATCCTCTCTACTAGAAATAACTATTATTTGATTAAACAAAGTACCACACACTCTTTATTCACATGGTTGATATAAGTGTTTATAATATTTTATATCAAAATCCTTGAAACTTGAGTGGCAACGCTTAAATATCTCTTGGTGGGAGGATCTCAGAGAGTCTAACATTGCAAATCCTGCATTAGAGTCTATTTTATAATACAGTGAGAGAGACAGATCCATGGCCCTATGAAAAAGGAACCATTAACATCTTGTGGCACTTAGAACAGTGCCCAGCATATGATAGACACTCAATATTTGAGTAATCGAATAAACAAATGAATGAAAAAGTAAAATTTTTATTTAATAAGAGGTTAAATGAAATCTGAAATACTATAGCAGATTGCTCTATTATGGGAAGCTGCAAGATAGCAAAGTCTGAAAACAAATGATCTATGTGCCTTACCCAGCAAGCATATGTGAAGGAGTAGTTGCTGAGAATTAAACTTGCAGATAATTAATTGAATTAAATTGTAGAAAATATCCCTAATTAAAAGTGTGACTTTTTCAAAATCAAACAAAAATACCACTAATACTATATGTTATACTACTACACACAAATAGGAATTTGTTTTTATTTATTTAGTCTGAAAGCAAAGCATTTATAAAGTAAATGATATATTCCATTTTATCCTAGAAAAGCATTTCTATTGGATATCGGTGATAATAATATAGAAAAAAATCATAAAAATTCAGCTATTGGCCTAGATAACCACAATTTTCCTTTCAATATCAAATAATTGTCAAATAAAGTTATTTATGAATATTGATGATCTTATGTTGCTAAACTTTTGAATTTAAAAAAATTTACCATAGATAACAGAATCCCTGTATCAAATTTTTGACTACTGTTCTTTTTTATCAAGAAATGTAAACCCAAATGGCTCCAAATGTGAAAGAGTGCTAATTAATAGCAATTATGTACATAGTGTCTTAGGTTTCAGAATCAAAATATGTGTCTGAGGAATGGCAGTATAAATGGAATGAGAACTGACCTGGGAAAGAGGCTTGAGTTTTAATCCCAGCTCTGCTACTAATAATTAGCTGTTTAACCTTGAGTCTTTGGCCTCATTTTCATACCTGCAAAAGGCAGCTAAAGGACTAGATCAGTGGTCCCTTACCTTCTTTTTTGGGGAGAGGCGTTAGTCATAGATCCCTGGAGAATCTGAAAAAGGGCAATAGGTGCTCCTCCCAAATACGCACAAAATTATGCAAAGTATTTCAGAGTTTAGGATCTCTGTTATCTACTCATTTATTTAGGTTAAGGGCATCCTTACAGATCTCCCCACAGACCCTAAATACTCTAAAATTTCTAGATTCTAAATAAGTCAAAAGCAGCCAAAATATATATATTCACATTTAAAATGCAAGGTGAAAACCTAGAGTTTTGCCTCAAATTATTTTTCTTTGATTTATAAGGAACTTTTGAAAACATTCTTTAGAATTAATTTTATTGTATTTAAAAATGTATCTTCAGTATATTTCCAAGTCATGTAGAAGCAACTGGAATACTTGTCCTAGTATCCATATACTTGGAGGCAAATATACCTACCCAAATTCAAAGGGACTATATTACCATTCTTAAGAATAGGGGACTTATTTAAATATAGCCCACATAATATGGGACATCAAATGACAAAAGAAGAATAATTCTAGAACAGGTTTTCAATGGGAATTAAAGGGGGAAAAATGAGAAATAACTGGAAGAATGTTTACGAACCAATGATTGATTACTACGCTATTTCATCATAAAACTAAAAAAACATTTAAAATACAGACAAAAATACAGTACTTCAACAACATAAGATACCAGTCAAAAGATATGTGGGCCACTTCTTTAATCAATCACAATTGTTATGTTCATAAAAGCTGCTTTAATTGCCTAAACTATAAACATATTGAATATATGGTCGGGGAAACTCCACAGTTAAAAACAAAAACAAAACAAAACAAAACCTGCCTGAGAACTGAACTATGTGGCTAGTTTTCAGGCTCTGGAATTACGAGGAAAGGCAAATGGCCATACATTTATAAACCAAACACATTAGCTCAACAAATGTTTCATAATAGTTCAAACTAATTTCTCTGGCAGCGTATGAACTCTGTTACTTGAGACTGAAATAAATTTGCTGCTTCTTCCTGAGGTAGAAAAGTAGTCATCTTGTAAAGGACTAATCTCCACCAGAAATTTATTTCCCTGCTTCCAAAACCTATTATATAAATGTTAGGATTGTACAATATGATAGAAGAAGAACAAAGACACAATAAATGACAGATACAGCAGTATCTCACTGGTCTGTTTCTTCTCTTCCATTCTCTCTCCTTCTCCTAACATCTGTTCTTTCAAATTCTTTCCACACGTTCAACCTCTACTGAACACTTCTGTACCTTGCCTCTTTCCCTTATCCTTTCCTCCACTATCAAAATTACCTTTATATCCACATGCATAGCAGGAAGACATCCATCTGAAAAGGCTAAGAGAATCTGTTCTTGTAGGAGCTGTATTCCCCAGTAACTCCAAACTCTACCTGGCCCAATTTTAAACTAGCTGGGAACATCTGCAGTTACTCTAAGAATAAAGATTTTTTTCTGTGGGGGGCAGTTCTGCAGATTTACTAGGAAGACAAGCCTAAGTTTATAATTTTTTTTTTTTACATATCAAAATTCAGCATTTTGTTAAACAAGAAAGTAAAAAAATCTAGCCAGACTAGAGAAATATTAGCCTTAAAATATTTTCTAAGAAACTAGGGAATCCCACTTTGTTCTCTTTGATGATTCTCCTGAAACAAATTTTGATTTTTCTAAATAAATATGTAAAAACTATATAGACATTCTTTTTGAGAAGGGCTCTGATACATAAAATCTTTTGGTGAAATTTAATTCTCCCAATGGAACAATGACAGCCCTACTAACGATACAATTTTTAAGGGAGAAAATCCAAAATGAAAGGTTGATACCTAAAGGGAAGACTAAACTAGCATAATCAGATTAAATGATGATCCAATTTTCAGGATCGTGACTTTACTAAACGGTAGTTCTATATGCACAGAAACTTTGGTTCTCAATAATTCTGAAGAACAAAAGGTTCAGCCTGAATAACTAAGGGAAGGTTTATTCTTAAAACCAACATTTTCATCTTACCAGGTTGAAGAAAAGTCTTTCGGAAATATATCAACACTTCCCTAGCTTCCTAAACAGTATTGGGGGAAAAAAAATCTAACTTAACACTTGTTTAATGACCCAAGGTTATCATTATGAACAAATTTCCAATACTGTGTCCTCCAGTCATGCCCTCACAGCCTCACTCAGCTCGGTTACTTTCTACAGAGCTCTGCATTTCCCTGCTGGCCAAGGGCCTTGTCTCTTCTCGCTTACTCTCTCCTTCCTTGCAAAAGTCACGTGCCCCTTCTCATTGCTGACATTTTGCTTAATAGATGCATTCCCTCTGGTTCTTCTAAAATGCTGGTTTTAAATCTTCAGAAACTAGATAACCTTAGTTTTTAGAGCTGTGTATAAGTAAAAGTAAATGAGGTCTGAGTATAGGTCTGAGATTTTCGTTTGAGTTTAGGCTTAAGCTTTAGTGTTGGGATACTGTTGAATTTAGCCTGGAAGCTCCACAGGCCCTTCCTCTGTCCTTGTTTCATCATTCTCGATTGTATCCCAGATAGAAAATAAAACAATTATTTGAGAAAAAGAATATATTGTTTTTCAAGTTTTCCACAAAAGTCCCAAGAACCTGAAAAGATAAACTCTAACGTTACTTTTTGTTACTAGAAAAATATGTGGTACATCTCTTTAATCACTACTGGCTACATTAACAAGAAAGAAAACTAATTTTCTTACCTGTCACCATATGAATCTCACTTTTCTCTCAGGAAGAAAAAATGGCTTTGAGGATGAACTATTTAAGTCTAACATAAGAAAGTTATACTTTTTTTTTTTCCCAAGACAAATATCTATTTAAAAAACAAACACGCCCAGGTCTCACTTTCTAAAAACCATTCCCTGATAAAAGGCTCCTTGGAGAAATGGCTGATTCTAGGGCTGGGACAAAGAAAATATAAAACGAGCTTGGAAAGTCTCATAGTGCCAGAAAGGAAGTGCTTAAAATTTCTTAGAGAACTGTCTCAACCTGCAAGAGCCCCTGATGGCCAGGCTGCAACTATTTGAGCAACAAAATAAATGACAGTATTACATTATAACTCAAAGAATAAAATAATTATCCATGGGTCTATATTGATATAAAGTATTGAATAAATAAATAAATGGGGGAGAAGGGACATCTTCCTTAAAGAAATCCAATTAATAAATGTAGAAGGAATGAGGGAAATAAAAATCATCATCAGAACACCATAGGAGGCCAAGTACTGTAGCTCATGCCTGTAATCCTAGCACTTCGGAAGGCCAAGGCGGAAGGCTGCTTGAGGCCAGGAGTTTGAGACCAGCCTGAGCAAGAGCAAGACTCTGTCTCTACAAAAACTAGAAAAATGAGCCAGGTGCAGTTGTGCGCCTGTAGTCCCAACTACTCCAAAGACTGAGGTGGGAGGATTGCTTGAACCTGGGAGTCTGAGGTTATAGTGAGCTATGGTAATGTCACTGCATACTAGCTCAGGCAACAGAGTGAGACCTTGTCTCAAAAAAAAAACAAGAGACAAACAAAATAGAATACCATAGTAATAACTGCTGCAGAGAAGATGCACTGATAAATGATAAAAGATAAAATCAGTGTGTGAAGCTTTAAAGAAAACAATATTTACATAGCCTCAAAGTATCTCCCTTCCAAATACGTAGTAATACCTATGGTGATTTTAGCATATAGCCACAAATTCTTTCATACTCCTCTCTCCTATATGTGGGGGCTTAATCCCACCCCATTTGAGTGTGGGCTGGATTTTGGTGGCTCCCTTCTAATTCAAAAAGCATGAATATTCTTGAAAAATGCTAAGAGAGTGGATGTGAAGTGTTTTCACCACAAAAATGATAACTGTGTGAGGTTATACATATGTTTATTAGCTAATTTAGTCATTCCACAATGTATATATACTTCAAATACCATGTACATGGTAAAATACATACAATTTTATACATCAATTTAAAAAATAAACTTAAGAAAAAAGAAAAAGCACAGAAAACAAATATAGTAACTTTAAAGTGGAGAAACCTGGTAGATACCACCTTACATAAGCAAGGTTAGCATAGCTAGTAAGACATATTGCTATTATATACCCCCCTGATATGATGCAATGAGAAGCACATGACACCATTTCTGTGGTATTCTTGCCAAAAAAAAGAAAAAAAATGTACAAGACCAATGGAAGAGAATAGAGAACCCAGAAATAAAACCATATAGCTATAAGCAACTGATTTTCGACAAAACAGACAAAAACATACACTGGAGAAAGGGTGCCCTATTCAATAAATGGTGCTAGGAAAATTGGATAGCCACATGCAGAATAATCAAACAGGATCTCTATCTCTTGCCATATACAAAAATTAACTCAAGATGGATCAAAGACTTAAATGTAAGACCTGAAACCAACCATGAAAATTCTGGAAGAAACTATAGGAAAAACTCTTTTAAAAAGACTTTGGCCTAGGCAAATAATTTATGACTAAGACCCCAAAGGCAAATACAGCAACAACAAAAATAAATAAATGAGACTTAATTAAACTAAAAATTTTCTGCAAAGTAAGGGAAATAATCAACTGAGTAAGCAGACAATCTACAGAATGGGAGAAGATATTCGTAAACTACACATCCAACGAACAACTAATACCTAAAATCCACAAAGAACTCAAACAAATCAGCAAGGAAAAAAAACGATTAAAGAGTGGGCAAAAAACATGAACAGAGTTTTTCAAAACAAGATATACAAATGGTCAACAGACGTGAAAAAATGCTCAACATCACTAATCATCAGGGAAATGCAAATTAAAACCACAGTGAGAGACCAGCTTACCTCTATCAGAATGGCCATTATTAAAAAATCAAAAAGCAATAGATGTTGGCATGGATATGGTGAAACAAGAACACTTATACACTGTTGGTGGGACTGTAAATTAGTACAACTACCATGGAAAGCAGTATGGAGATTCTTCAAAGAACTAAAAATAAACCTACCATTCAATCCTGCAATCCCACTACTTGGTATCTACCCATAGGAAAAGAAGTCATATATCAAAAAGATAACTGCACCTAAATGTTTATCGCAGCACAACTGACAATTGCAAAAATATAGAATCAACCTAAGTGCCCATCAATTGATGAATGGATAAAGAAAATGTGGTATATATACACATATATGCTACAAAGTACTACTCAGCCATACAAAGGAATGAAAAACCATCTTTTGCAGCAACCTGGATCGAAGTGGAAAACATTATCTCAAGTGAAGTATCTCAGGAATGGAAAAACAAATACAAACACAAAACAAAACAAACACAAATACTTATTAGTGTTCTCACTAATAAGTGGGAGCTAGACAATGGGTACACATAGTCATAAAGTGGGTAAAGGATACTGGAAACTAAGAAGGTGGGAGACTGGGGGAACAAGGGATTAAAAACTTACCTATCAGGTACATTGTACATTATTCTGGTGAAGGGCACACTGAAAGCCCTGAATTCAGCATTATACAATTCATCTACATAACAAAAATACTTGTATCCCCTGATATATTGAAATAAAAATTACAAAAAACAAAGAAAAAGAAAAGAAAAGCTTCAGACAACTCAAATTGAGGGACATTCTACAAAACACCTAACCAGTACTCTTCAGAAGTGTCAAGATAATGAAAAACAGGAAAGACGAATAAATTGTCACATAATGGAGAAGACTAAGGGAAATACAATGGCTAAATACAATATGGTATCCTGGTACTGGATCCTCAAAGGGGAAAAGGACATTAGTGGAAATGCTGAGTAAATCTGAGTAATGTCTGTAGTTTAGTTAATACTATTGCAGCAAGGTGAATTTCTTAGTTTTTATAAAAGTACTATGTAAGATATTAACATTAGGGGAGGCTAGATGAACGGGGTGTGTGTGTGTGTGTGTGTGTGTGTGTGTGTGTGTGTGTGTGATCTCTCTGTACTATCTTTGCAACTTTTCTGTAAATTTGAAATTATTTCAAAATAAAAAGCTTAAAAAAAGACAACCTGATATGGGTACTTAGTTGTGGCAAAAAGGTCACAAATATCTAAGCCACAAAGATCCATTAAGGTATACTCCTAATATTTTGATTTAATGATTAAGATGATTTTTAATAATCATAATAAAAAGCTGACAACTTTTTATTACAAAACTGCAGCAGACTAAATAAATTGTAATATATTCACATGGTAGAATACTATACAGCTACGAATATGAATAAACTACAAACATCCATTTTGATGAATCTCAAAATATAATATTTTATAGGGGAAAAACTGGAAAAAAGCAACAAGTTATAGTATATAAAGGAAAACACAGGTACTTAAGTAGTAAATTATTTTCTTATAAAAAGCAAGAAAATGAACATAAAACTCAGGGTAATCTCTGCAGGGGGTAGGAAATTGGAAATGAAGGTACCTGAGAGGGGCACACAAAGGGCTCAGAAGGTATCAGGAATGTTATATTTTTAAGGTGAATAGAGGGTACAGAAGTGTTCCTTGTATCATTCTACTTTATCATCTATACACATATGATATTGTTTTGTATATATTATATTTTTTAATTATTAAAAGAAGGGAAGAGGCTCACCTTTTAACATATAGCACATCCTGCCAAATAAACATAATTCATTAGGCACTGCAATTTTTTCCATCTCTATAAATTCCAAACTAAAAAGTTTACATTCATTGTTCTTGAATAAATCTATAATAGAAAACAGCCATTTCTAAAAACTACTACAGAAAGTGTGACACATCCACTCAGAGTCTACAATGTAAATAAATCAAGATTAACTAATTAATGAAGTGTAATGTCAAATTGGGAAATCTGCCTTTTCCCATTTAAACAAAAGAATCGGTTTCCTATCTTTATTGTCATCCAGAAATAAAGTATTGTTCCTCCACAAAAACAAGAAGTTTGTGAGTTTCTGTACGCTGGGAAAGACAACAAGAAACCCATCTGAGCTGCCTCACATAATTCTGAATACCCTGGCCTCCCTTACAACCAGACCAAAGTTAATTCAACACTCTAAGTAAAATGTCTTCAGATTTTACAGTATTTTATGCATTTCACTTTTCTAAAGCCTTCAAAAGTTATTCATAAAAAGCCTTCAAAGTTTAGGATTAAATATCAGGATTTTTCTTTTTCGTTAAGATTTTTAGAGTGACTACACAAAGGTTAGTTATCACATTTGGGTATAAAAATACAATATTAAAAAGTCAATGTAAGGATGTTTGCTTCAACTTTTTAAATATCTCCATGATCAATAATAATAAAACCAGTAGGTTTGCCCTAAATACAAAACACTAAAGTGGTCTTTGGCTTAATGTCACACCTCTAAGCACAGTATTCCCAAGAAAGCTGATTGGCCAAAATTGATCATTATGATAAGACTGAGCTACAAGATATCAAAAGTATGCATATAAAAGTGCTAACTTTGGTTAGCATTAAACATTTTTTAAATTTAAGTTAACTCATTCTAGGTTTCCTATATCCTTGCTCATTGAGAAATACTTCATTCCGCAAGAAAATAATCATTTACCTGACGATTTCCAGTCAAATTCTGATTTCAAAGAAAAAAACCTCAATCACCCAGAGGATACAAAGGTACCCAAGGTAAAGCTTAAAGCTGCATTTCCTTTTATAGGGGGAATTCATACTGCATTGTGAAATTTTGCTTTTGAAAAACTATAAAATTGGAGAATAAAGGCTACTGGAGAAATAAAAAGAAAATAAAAACTTTTAAAAGGTTTTATTACTTCTTATAGGTCTCTTTAAATATGCATAACAAACTTTTAAATAATGTATTTAAATAGGATAACTATTTAAAGCACAATTTGGATTTAAAAAAACAAATAATCTAGTTATTCTGTCAATCTAAATTACTCTGACATTTGTATCCTGACTTCCTGAATCTAACTAAAACATTCCTGCCATGATGCCAGCTTCCTAGTCAGGCTTTCTGAAAGGTCTAAGGAAGCTCAAGTTCCCCTGGCTGAACAGGAGCCAAAACACAAACCACTGCCTCTTCTACGCAGTTGTAAGCAGGATAAATCACTCATAAATCAAAGCAGTCTTTATTGATCACAATGACAACAACCACACTAGCCAAAGAGTCAGCCACTTTTCAGGAGTCAGGACATACTTTTAAGGTAACAGAAGCTTCACACTGTAGACTCCGGAAACAGACTTCTTGGAACCATATTATCTTTAAATAAATAAACCTCAATTGAATAACATAAAATTACAGATTGCCCTAAGAAATACACTTGACTACTCAAGTTTTCCCAAAATGATCATAGCAAATGTTTCTAGGGTTCCTCTTCCCTGTGCTCATTTATTTCTCCCTTGAGTGCAGACTCATCCTTGCCCTAAGCTTTACCTTCATGAATCATTTTGTTTAGTTCACGAGGTTAGGGTAGTATTTGCTGTGTATATTGCTTACTAATTTGGAGTCCTGTAAATATTTCGTAACAACAATAATAATCAACTGATTATGTAGATAAAGCATTCACAGTTCAGAGAAGTGTAACCATAAGATCACCACCAGGAAGTGATTTTTAAAAAAAACACCATCAGTGGCCTATCCTATCAGAAGGCTTTATTAACCCACTTTAGGGAAAACGTGGTAATGTGCCAATTCAGTGGAGTGTACACTTTTTTAGCAGCCCTTATTTGGTATAGCAATTTTTTTTTAATAAATCACACAAATGAGAAATCATTTAAAGCAAGAGTCCATGAGTCTCTGGAATGTACTCCCATTTGGTCCCAGCCCTTCCTTTTCCCAGCAGAATGGGAAGGCTGATGAGTCACTATTAAACCACCCACAGACATCATTCTCACTGCCTTCAGCAATACCCATTTCATGCATGGGGCAAAGAAGAATTTGAACAAATCACCATTCTTCCTCCCACCTTCCCTGCTACTACCAGATTCTTGGAGGGGAAAAATGAGTGGGAAAGATAATCTTAAAAAGGGGAGAAACAAAGGCAGACCAAAAAAGGGCATGAGGATGTCCAAAGGCTCAAGAGGGTCCCTCACTGCTATTATACTCACAGTTTCTAAAAGGAAGCTGGTCGTTCATTTCACTGAGGTACTGTGTTTAGCATGGTCATTCCAAACTGTGCAGCACCTCATCCCATCTCTATGCATCTTTCTGATTAAGCTGGCAGTGAGGTGACTGATTAGTCATACTTCCAGTCAACCTTCCTTTATAGCTACTGCCTGATTACACCTGGAGATCAATCAGGAACAGGTGTTTCACTGTGACTGCCTTCCCATCTGCTTCACCCTGTTCCTGTCCTAAAGTACTCACACTTACAAGCAGAAAGGAAAAGAGTCTGAAAGGGATGGAGTGGGTCCCCTACAGAGCTTTTTACAGTCAGCATTACGGTACACTGTCAATCCCATATATACTGGGCATGTGACTTGTGAAACTATGACAACAAAATCCCAGTAGAACCAAGCTACTAAACATATTTTGAGGTGTAGACTGACATAATTTTACCAGAGGAGAACTGTACAATAGTACATATGGCCCTATTCAAACCTTGGCTGTTAACAATCAAATAAAAAAGTACTGCCAGGCACAATGGCACATGCCTGTAGTCCCAGCTACTCAGGAGGCTGAGGCAGGAGGATCACTAAGGCTAGAACTGGGCAACATGGCAAGACTTCATCTCTAAAAAAATTAAATTAATAAAAAATAAAAAAGTATTAAAAATCTGGAAATCTAAAGAAGTAAAATTTAAAAAACAAATTGCTATGAGGTAGTATAACCTAATGAAGAATGCTTGATTACACACTTTCAGAATTTTAAATATGGAGGTCAATGTGTAACCTGTTTAAGCCATAAATCAGGCCTAGAACTCAAACAAAAATAAATGATTTTCTCTCATTAAACTCAACTTAAGAGAACTAGAATAAGAAACTAATGTGACTATAAAATAGGGGGCATACCCTACTGGTGTTGGTGCTATTTTCTAAATTACTGCTGTACTGCATCATTATGATGAATCAAGGACAATACAAAACACTTACCAGCAGTCAACATTCTTAGATGTAAATGCCAAATAGGAATCTTACAGAATGGCCAAAGGGCATTAAAGGAGGAAAGGAGATGATCTGTTTATAAAGACTACCAGGGTGATACTGTTACCATTTTGTGCGGTGTCCCAGCATGTTCCCCTTGTAGGTGGCACCTCAAGTACATAATGTCAAAACATTCTGTATACACCCATTCCTCTCTTTTCCCACTGGCACTGTGATTCTCTCAGACTATTCTAATATCACTAGTCAAGGACAGTCTCAATTTCCACTCCCAACTATGGGCTTATCCTTACTCTTCATTCCTAAAATATGCTCATTTCTAACTTCCACATGGCAAATAAATCTTCCTACCATATTCTCATATATTTCGTGGTTCGATGTTTTTATTTTACTATCTCTAAGTGCATCAGACTAGGACCAGTATGTCTCAGGTTGCAAATCCCCTGAATAATTTCTTTAAGGATGCCTAGCAACACCACTAGGTGTTCCGTTTCCCCCAAACAGAAAAGTTTTATGTTCAAATACACTATCTCATTTCCTGGAACACTATGGGATTTAGTAAAATAAAAATTAATTTCTCTAAATTAAGAGCCAAGCACCGTGTTAGGTGCTTTTACATTTAAAAGTTTTACAACTCAATAAAACACATATTATTTCCCCCTTTTTGCAGACAGGGAGAAGAAGAAAACTCAGAAGGTCTAGGATGTAAATGTGCTAAGTAGCTAGCAGTTCATCTGACTGGGCTACATCATGTTGCCTCTAACTCAAAAAGATAAGTTTTCCAAACCGTAACTGAAGTACTCGTACGAAGACTGACCTGTGACATACTCAAACCCTGGACATACAAAACCTGTGAGTCTTAACCACACGAAAAAGCCTGGGCCTAGGCAGCCAGAAAACCTGTTCCTTGCACATCACATTCCCCCCCATCCAGCCGCACACTGCAGATGGGCTGTGTGACCTTGGGTAAGTCATTTCACAAATTAGGCCTTAGTTTCCTACATAGAAAATGTAAGAGGCAGACTAGATCATTCCTAAGGTAAAGTCTGCCACTATTTCATTTCTCTCTAATAGTAATATTCAAATGTATAGATTTAATATTTTTTTACAGTTGTAGGGGGAGGGTTGAAAATCACTGGCCTATAAAAACAAGGACTAAGTTTATTCGGCTCCTCCTTAGATGCTCCTAACAGATGATTTGTATTTAAGCATTTAATAAGTAGCTCTGAAGGATGAAAGATGAGCTCACTTGAGTCTCACCGTAAACCTATCCCTCACCTCCAGGAGGGACCAAGTTGACTCTATTACCCAACTCTGGCTGAGAGAAATAATGTTATGAGTAATGTGTATTTTAATAATTGAAAAAAAAAAAAAGAAAGGCTATCAACTTCAAACTTGAACTCACTGTCTAAATCGCCATGACATTTTAACTTTTATAGATAATATAATTTCATGTAGATTATCTGTAATCTAGATGAATATAAACCCCTTAGCTTATGCAATTTCCTCTGCCAAATATGCCCCTTCTCCTCTCTAAGGCCCTAGTCACCTGTATGATCTATTTCAAATCCATTCCTCAACACAATAAAAGGCCACTATTACCTAGAACCTCACCAGTCCCCTACACACAAAAAAAGTATTTATTCTCTCTTTTGTGCACCAAAGTACTTTCTGCAGATTGTTATTATGTGCCTTAGCACACAACACTATGGTGAACTGTCTATATGCCTGCCTGTTCCATTGGACTGTAAGCTGTTTTATTCATCTTGTGTCCCCAGTACCTAGCAGGACCAGGCACATGGCTGGCAGGCATTAAATGTTCACTGAATTGAACTGAATAAAACAGAAAATTTCCCATTCACTCAACCAGCATAGCTTTGGGCCTGAACTCCCCAAACATTCACGCTCGATATGTTTTAGATGGCAAGAGAAAACTCCAACCACCCTGTAAATTCAGTTCTCAGACAGACTGGTGGGGAAAGGTATTTAAAAAGCAGTTTTTTAAAATCCTCCATATTCGTTATGAATTTGGAAGCCAAGAAACAGTCCCTGGTATCCTTAATGCTTTACTAATTATTCTAATATTCATGACATTCTTTCTCCTATCTGTGAAGGTAAGAGAGGTTGATAATGTGAAATATCCACTACCTCCTATTATCTATTCTACTATATGAAGAGTTAGTACTTTACTCTTAGGTTCAACAGTATCTTTTTTTTTTTCTTTTTTACACCAATGAAAAGCACCTAAGAGACCGTCATTTTTTTATTTCACACAAAATCCGAAAAAAGATCTGGGCCTTATGCCAAAGAGTTGTCAATTTTTCAAACAAGATTACCCTACCAAATCAGTCATCTTTCTTCTTCCATTAGGAAAAAGATTAAAATAGAATTACACTTCAAAATGTGAGCTCAACATTTTAAAACCACTAAGCTCTTTGTATCCTTAATATACTGTAGCTTTTTTTTCACCTTTCTTCCTAGCATCAAACAAAACTGTGGCACGATTTCCAGTCTCAGAGATCTTTCCCATATTCCCATATTTCCTGATTTGTCAAAGACTATTCCAATTACCAGAGTAAACTACTAACTCATGACTTGGCATTTCAAGCATATTTCTGGCAATCTAGAATAGTAGAAAGGACACTGGAATTACAATGTTAGCTACATATAACTACTCCCACCACATTCTCGTAAGAAAACCAAATTCTATGAGAAAATACATGACTTTTTAAAAATCACCAATGTGAAAAGCCCTTCAAAAGTCTTTTTAAATTGGCATAATCACTTAGAAAAATAGTTTGTCTTTATCTAGTAAAGTTAAAGCTGCATATATTCTCTATGACCCAACTATTCCTACATATACGTTCCTAGTTTGTGTACACATATATCAAGATACATGATCGAGAGCACTTAGCATCATTGTTAATGACAGCCCATAACTGCAAGCAACACTAATGTCCATCAGCAGTAGAATGGACAAAGTATGGCAGGGATATAAAATAGGTAATATATAGTAATAAGAAAGCTACAAGCAACAACACAGATGAATCACAAAATGTTGACTAAAAGCAGCAAACATAAAAATACATAAAGTATAATCCCATTACTATCTGTTCAACTGTGGACATATGTTTTATGTACTGTTCCACATGTATTTTATATTTCACATTAAAAAGCAGTCTTTTAACTTAAAAATTCTATCTCTACACATAAAGTCTTTCAGTTAAAGCATTTATAACTCTGTCTTTCTACCAGACTACAAACTGCTTGAGGGTAGAGATTGATTTTATTCATTTTTGGCTCCCAGAACATCACGGCACACAGCAGATGTTCAACATCTATTGACTGGATAGAGGGGATGAATGAATTATGGACACAGGGAAATGGGAAATCTTAAATAGCAAGGGACACTCCATGAGGTGGAAGAGTAAGCCACTTGCCTTTTCCAATATATATGCAAAAACCAATTTTTAAAAGTCAGCCCCAAATTTCAAACACCACGCTACATTATCAAATGCCTTTTTCTAATAAATTACTCTATTTGGGCACAGGATAGTTTTAGTAGGCATTTTATCAAAAGTGCAAGATATTCCTGAGCTCAGTTCAGTTGCCAAATTCTGCTTTTCCCCTCTGCAATACAGCTGCCAGACTCCTGGCTGTCTAACTTTATTAATAATTCCTTAATTTAAATACAAAAACACATGCACAACCCTCTTTATGAATTTACCCCCAAGAGTTATAAAATGTTTCTCCATTAAAAAGCACATCTCAGCACATCCTGCTGTTCTCGAAGTTGGAATGCTTTCCTCCTTTCAGTCCTCCATCAGTCTCCTATGGACCATAGGACTGAAATTAGCTATTCATTACATGTGAAGGAGCGCTGGCTGGAGCGGAGTCCTGCAGAGAAACAGTGCTATTTTACATGTCAATTTCAGAACCAAAGCATCTGCTACCTTACTAATATGTATATTTAATGTCTCTGCATAACATACAGAATTATATGCTGTTCATTGCCTGTTTGTTCTGGTATTACATACTCTTAAGTAGCATTATTCTAAGTTATTCTCTTTGAAAAACATGGGACGTTTTATTAGGTCTCTTTCCTGGTATGGTCTATAACAGAAGGCACAAATGAACAGCATACAGAATACTGAAGAACAAAAAAATCACAAATAGCCAGATAACCAAATATGACAAGTTTCTTGATCTGCAGTTACTACTGCAATTTACTTTGTATTCTACATTCCTAACTCCTGTATATAGTTTTACATTAGGTTGCCATGAGGTAGGGGAATAAAAGCAGAAGAGGTGTAAAATTTTCAAGAGCTGCTGGTAAATCCAGAATGCTTAAATTGTTCTTTTTCTGGAAAATCTGTATACTTATATTAAATGTCATAGTTCTAGCATATCTATCTTTAATCAGAAAATCATTCCATATTAAAGATGTCATTTTTCTATACATTGTGACATGACACTGAATAAGCTTTTAAATGGGGAAAAGGATAGCTGAATAGGATATATGAGGAAAGAAATAATATATAAAGCCAGTTTTAAGTGACAGTCCTCAAAGCATAAATTACAGTTGCTTCTGTTCATTAACCTTCATACTCAACAGGAAACTGAGAATGTTCAATATTTAATAACCACCCTGAATGGCAATATTATATTAGTTAAGCCAAAGTGATACAACATTTACAATAAAGAATTAATGCATATGTTAAGAGAATTAAAAGTGCCATAGTGGCACAATAATCTAGATTGCTTTACTACAGTTAGTATTGCAGTAGTTAAATGACTTGTTCAGATACATAAGATTATTCTAACCTTACAAATCATCCATATTTGTAGTAAACATTCTCTTATATTAATATTTCTAAGAGGCAACTAGTGGATTTTGTCTTTGTATGTAGTCTGAAGCTAGATATTGGCTTGTTGGTCTGATGTAGATCAGTCACCATCTCCGGTGACCACAGTGAATGACTCTCATTGTACCATTGGCTTGTAAGTTCCAAAACATGAGTCCTCAAAATTCAGTTATAAACTTTAAAAAGGTTACTCTATTTTCCTCTCAGATACAGAAGTTGAGATTTCAGTAAAATTTAGATTCCAAGTTTAGATTCCAAGAAAACAAATCCACAACTGTATGTTCATCACCACCCCCATCCATCCTGCACTACGTTTTACAAGCTCCCATGCAATCCTTTGGCTGCTGACGCAAACTTAGTGCCTCCACTTCCCCCTCCCTTATGCTGTGTCTTTTTTACTTGGTTTTAGTGGCACTTTATGCCAGCTAACGTCATTGAGAATGTGTGTCCTTTTAGGCAGATGCTCATACTCTTGGCTAGAGGAGGTGGCAAGGGCAAGATCAAAGAGTGGCTCTAGGTCAACAGGCAAAACACATGTTAAATGAAGGGCAGTAGAAATGACTGCAGGCTGATAGAAGTAAAATCATCAAGAATATTTCAGGCTGAAAAATCATCATAACCTGGAAAGACAGACCAGTTACACTGTTTTTATATTGAGAAACAAAATAAGCTCTATCTCTGAGAAGCAAGAAGTATCAAAGTACCTCTACTTTCTGACACTTTATCACAGCTGCAATTTTGTATTTGTTATATATTTAACACTTAAGCTTGGGTCACCCATTTGTCCTAGCACAATGCCTAATATTGAATAATGATGACTCAATAAATATTTGTTGTGAAAACACATGAGCATGAATGCTAGAAATAAGTAATCTGAGCATTGTTAGGAACTATCACACAAACCCATGGAAGCAGATAGAACCTATCATCAGGCCAGAAAAGTTGGTAGTGATTAGGGCTTCCATGAATAACCTTGTTCATAGTCTAATGTACAGGATATAGAAAGTTTATATATTTAATGAATAGTATGGTACCTACCTAGCAAAGATCTTAAGAAATAACCTATAACACATCTAGGAGGAAAAACTAAGTTAAACTGGAGAAAATATTCTCCAACAGTTTCAATGTGTAACATTTAAGACTAAGATCACTACTACTGTACTGTTTAGTTAAAGCACAGGTCAGCTGATGTCCAAGTTGCTACCAACATCTCATTTGGTGATGATTAATAATGAAAGTTTTTAAAATACAATAATTGCTCATCTTAGATATCCATTCTTGACTAGAGATCAGAAAATAATTTTTAACTAGTAATATCCTACCTTTAATCAGATTTCAAAAAATAAAAAAATAAAACTTTGTCATCTGAAACAACTACCAAACATCAACCTTAGAAAATATAATAAATCAGCTTCTTATTTAATCAACAATGATTTTAAAATGTAATCCTTAACAGTTGTTTAAAATATGCATAAGTAGGTTTGAAATAGTTATCCTGATTTAAAGCAAAAGCACATCTGTTTATGAGTAAATAAATATAGTCTGACAGCAATTTGGAACATCCATCAGAAGGAATCAACTGCAAACTTAATAAGCATTATTTGTATTCCACATAATATTCTATTTGTTCTTTCTAGCCACTGCAGTAATAAAACACACTCAAACTCATTTAGTGTGTACTAAATTCAAAGTACCTAGGCAAAACACTGAAAATTCCATTTGGATGGTTCCCAGCCCATATAGCCCAACTTTTTAAAGTATTACTACCATCTGGTTACTAGTCTGTGTTTACAAAAACAGTAGCTGTGCACACATTTCTGTAACAGCTGTGGTCAAAAACTTTAAATCAATCCATTTGGCTAAATGAAAATTCTTCAACTCTTGAAGGGAAAAACAAATAAAATATTTTGAATATATATTTAAAATAAATTTTATTACTGGCTTTAATATTCCCCAAAAACAAAAATAGTAAGATTTTAAGTGGTATTTGAGACATCTTTGTATTTTCAACCATTTATCAAACGACAGAAGATCCACAGAAGTCAAGTGAATTGCCCAAGGTCAAACAACTAGCTAAGAGCTAGATTCTGTACAGAACATAGGTATTGTATCTCTTGGGTTCCAGTACAACGGTCTTTTTACAAAACCATCTGAATGCTAGGGTCCTGGGAGTTAAATTATGTCAAGGGAATTTAATAAATACAGGTTAAAAATATTTTAAGAGTATATCGAATTGTCATAAAATATAACAGCTCATCATAAATTATAAAACTTGACCTGTATTTGCTTCAAAACTGTGGTAAAGAGCTTAAAGCATCCTGTGAAAATTATAAGAGTTTTAATGTTACAAATATCTTCCCTTTGTTTTTCACATCCTCCCCCCAACCCAACCCCTTCTATAAAAACTAAGTCTAGAAACCAATCTTATTTCTGTGGTCAAGAGGCTAAGCTATTACATACTTCAGATGCAAAGTTAATTTCTTAGCTCCTACACACATTTTATATGTTTTTATATATATAAATATATAAAATCTCCACATACTATAACTAAATGCCACATTGCAAGTTTTCTTGTAAATAAAGTCTTTTTCTAATTAGAAACTGTCAAACTTTCTTCAAATGATCCCTTTCCTCCTAAGAAACAATTTAATCCCCAAATATAAATTAATGTAGAAACTTTCTATGCCTTGCTTAGAGGGGAATGAAAGGTAGTAAGCCAAATTTACTCTAAATAAATCTTTTCTTGTTATAGTATTAGAAATTTCTCTAATAAAACTTAAGAAAAACAAATTTTCAAGATGTAATGGGAAACACTTTAAGTGTATTTGTGTTAATGAGCCATTATCCTTGTTTAGACAAAAATGAATTCAGTTTCCTTCTTCCTTCCCTTTGGTGATTCTTAAGAAGAAAAAGTAAAATAAAGTAACAACCCATCAAAACAAAGCATGTATTCCACCCTTCCATGTGGAGTACTAAACTTCGAGGAAAATTATAAACGAACATTAAATTATTTGAAGATAAGGGTATGAAGGGGTAGTTTGTATTTACAGGTAGACTTTGTTTTGTTGGCTTCCTGATTCCTGGTAATTTATTTTAGAACATGAGAACTGAATGAAAAACCCAAACTCAAAACTTTTATCTACTTACTTATATTATATCCAGGAAAAGAAAAGTCAATGTCAGTAGACAAAATCTAGAACAAACTGGGGGTAAGTTAACATCACAATTATTGCGGCACCATTATCTCATAGGTGCCTCAGCAGCCTTGCCCAGAGTTGTCAGTGGAGCAGGACAAGCAGTATTATTCCCATCTGACATAAAGAAATTCATGGAGGTTATATGATGCATCAGGGTCCAAGGCTAGCAAGCCAGCTGTGAAGCTGTGATGAAAACCCAAATCTTTTGGTGCTCAGTCCAGTAGTCATTCCACAACACTGCCTCAGTTCCTTCCACCAGTTTCAATTAATAGGCAAGAATAATAATACAAAGCTATGTACAATGCTTCACTCTGCTCACTGGTTTTGGTCTTCCTTTCTTTCTCTCCTGCTCGTAAACTCTATGAACTCGGGGCTCAGCTTACAAGCTGAATCCTATAGTTCATTTTGCACAGGTGGTCAGGATTCCATTTAACCGCTTGTGTATACACAATTCTTTCTAAATTCAAACCTAGCACAGGCCGAAATTTAATTTAATGTTTTAGAAAAGAGGGAAGCAAAATTGTTTTGAAATTCTCTGTGAAAAACAGCCTGTTGTATTAGAACAAACAGCAGCTTGTTCCTATCAGTCCTTTGTTTGACAAGTCTGGGCTGGCTAGAAAGGTCATTTATGCCTCAAAGCATCAAATTAACATTTGAAGACGTGAATTTTAAAAATGGCTATTTGCTTCTACTCTGTGAATGGCTAATGTAGCTCACAAAAACAGAAAGGAGAAAAACCCACTACAATCTTTGCCTAGTCCCAAAAAAGACCAAAAAACAATAACAAAAACAGAAAAAAGAAAACCTAAAATTCTCCTTAGGCAAATGGAGTGTTGATTTTTACTTCCATGTTAACACATCCTGACTGTGTCTTTATTAAGCCTCATTCTTTAACAGAAGAATTAGGAGGGAAGCTGAAGTAGTCAAACTTTTAACCAGTACAGGAAGGAAAAAAAACACGACTAAATTACCCTATGATAACTTTCTGGCACATCATGAAGACCATTAAAAAAGTGTCTTCCCTTTCATCCATAACCCTTCTGGCCCAACACCAGTAATGACTATACAGGATAAGCTATTTAGTATAGTCTTCATTTAAACATAGTATTTTATTCCTTAAGTTCCTATTTATTTTCCCAGCAAAAGTCTATATTCTGATATATCTGAAATACAAGCCATTATTACTAACTTCAACCTTCAACTATATATAGTTAAATAAAGATCAGAAAATATTTTGGTGTTATTGGAATGATCAAGGTATCTGAAGGCTTCATGCATTTTCATTATAGATCATTTCTATAGATGTATACTGGGAAAATCAGCTGGTCCCTCGGTGTACGCAGGGATTGGTTCCAGGATTCTGCATGCACTAAAATCTGTGCGTACCGAAATCCTGCAGTTGGCCTTGTGGACCTGCACATACAAAGTGGGCCCTTCCAAACACACAGGTTTTGCATCCCACCAATATGATATTTTCATTTCGTGTTTGGTTGGAAAAAATCCTGGCATAAGTGGACCTGTGCAGCTCAAAGCCCATGTTGACTGATTTGTGGTATAGGGTCAACTGTACCACAAATAGCTTCTATAATATTATGCAAAATATAAGACTTAATATAAGATTTAATATAATATAAACACAATAGGAAATAAAATGAGAATCTTACTAATTTCCCAAAATATTATAGAAAATTTTTGAAATATGAGGAAAATTATAAAATACCACTATCAATCACGCAAAATAAACTCCAAAATGCAAAATTACTTTTATATAATTACCTTCTCTAGAAATGTTCTATGATGTCAAGAAGTTAGTTAATAAAATCACATCTTAATAGTGCTATATCCTCAAAGCCACTTCCCACCTCTCTTCTTCTCACTGCTTAACCCTTTGCAATCTGGCTTCCACTTCAAATATCCTATGGTCAGGGTCATAAATGCAAAGCACAAAAATCTCCTTTCAGGCTTCATCCTCCTTGACCCCTCTACAGCATCTGACATTATACCATAAAACCCTCTGACTACCTTCTGTAACACTGCAGTGCCATCACTGACCTCTCAGAACATTTCCCCTCAGTACTTTTCATTCATCATTCACATATCTAAATGAAAATGAAGATTGAGTTCCCTCTATGCAGAGCTGCCCCACTACACAAATCCTGGGGATGCCATTCAAACAAAAGACAACGTGACTGGTACCCATTGGAACTGACCAATGGAGTGGCCCTGTCCTTGGACTGTCCTCAGGCCTAACCACGTAAGGCTTCCTCTTCCTGGACAACAGCTTTCATCCCAACATCCTCTGCCACAACACACACACATGCACATATGCGCACGCTAGGCTGGCTCTCAAATCTGCATCTTCATTCCTATTTTCTTCTGATGGCCAGTCCTTCCTGACCAAATGTTTGCCAGCTATCTCCATTTGACCATCCATATTTACATCCACTAGGACCTCACTCTTAACACCTCACACTTGATATGTACACGGCTAAGTTTATCTCCTGCCAAAACCTGTACCACACATCTATGCCATGTCCTACGTCTCGGCCACAGTGGACCCTGCCAAGGCCTTCCCCTAAATTTCCTCTTATCTATTGCCTCTTCATCATTCTCAGTGCCCTTCTCTAAATCAGGCCTACCTCTCGCCTTAAACAGATGGGTTCTCTGTCCCCACCATCTTGCCCCTCCAATCTAGCAGTGCCACTAAAACACAGGTAGAAGCACAGCATTTCCCTATGCTAACAAGACCAGCTTTTATTAATCATTCAGTGTTTCCTTTCCCCCTCCTTATGACTAAGAGTAACACTGTCAGTCAAGGTGATGGGCACAGGCCACAGTCATTAAATAGCACAAAGCTACCAGAGAAAGCAAACACGTAAAAGACCATCACTGAGAACAGGCAAGAAAAAAAGAGAAAAAATTTAAACAAAAGACTAAAATCTGGAGCAATGCAAGTTGTTATAATATAAAGATATTTAATGAAACATGATCAGGTTCTCTATTCCTTCAAACATTTCCGGCATTCCTATAATTTTTTTTTAAATAAAACAGCTTAAGAGAACCATGAAAATGGCTTTTGAAACTCGGGAAAATTACTACAACACCAACTTCAGTTAAGAGAACCAAACCAGGCCAAGTGACTTAGTTCACAGTAGCACTCATGTCTACTGTGTCTTACTTCTATTTGCAAAAAATATGTGACATTCCTTAACACTTAAGTCGAAACAAATGTCATTCTTGCTAGAAACTAAATGATTAAGAAAGTTCTGCATAAAATAATTAGAGCTCCCTTAGGTACTGCCCACTATAAATATAAAATCCTCTGCGGTTCCCTCCATAGACAATGTTGAAATCTAGCAGGCTCATACCTAACCTGTCCAGGAGCCATCACCATGGTATGTAGGAACTAAGAAAGTCATCTTCAGTAGTTGCAAAACATGGAAGAGGTGGTATGTACAATAAAATTCCGTATTTATGGACTGGGTCAAAAAAATCATGTTAAATACAAGAAATTTGACAATTTAAGATAAAACTTTATTTAAAATAGTTGTTTGATTACTATTAAAAATAACATACATGTTAGAGAACAGTTGGCACTCCACATCCACGGATTCAGCCAACCATGGATTGAATTATCTGGGGGGTAAAAAAAATTCCACAAAATTCCAAAATGCAAAATTTGAGTTTGTCACACATCAAGTACTACATTGAATCCACTTGACTGAAGTGATATGTAGGCATTGCATTAGGTATTATAAGCAATCTAGAGATTATTTAAAGTACACAGGAGGTTATGTGTAGGTTACATGCAAATAATATGCCATTTTATATAAAGGGCTTAAGCACCCAAGGATTTTGGTATCCCTGGCAGGTCTTGGAACCAATGAATGCCCCATGAAGACTGAGGGATGACTGCACATATAAACACCAAAAACTTTTTAAATATAGACAGCTTAATCATTTTGCAACCACTGTAGTAAAGATTAGTTCAGGCATGAATCATCAATAGATGTCAAATATAGGGGGAAATTCTGATGAAAAGCAAGATATTTTCAGATCTTAAAGTATTTCCCCATAGATTGCTTATTATTACCAAGAGAAAAAATAGTAACTACATAGTGAAGAAGTCGGAAAACATTTTGACTGAGAAATGATCAAAATACTACTAATAATGGGCAAATGGATTTTGTGTGCCTCCACATGTGATACCCTGAGAAGGACACATTACTTATGTAGTATTTGGGCAGGGAATGTATAACCTGAATCTAATCATGAGAAAAAACATCGGCAAAACCCCAAATAAGGAGTTTTCTATTAGGAAAGGTGGGAACTCTATTCTTTAAAATGTCAATTGTCATGAAAGGTAAAGTCTGTGGAAATATTCCAGATAAAGGAGGCTAAAGAGATACTGAGAACTAAATGCAATACCTGATCTAGACTGGATCCTGTTACTGAAAAAGGAAAAAAAATCCTATAAAGAATATTATTGGGTCAATTGACAAAGCTGTAATATGGACAGTAGATTAGTTAGAAGTTTTTATCAATGTAAAATTTACTAAAGATGACAGATGTACTGTCTCTGCTGTGATTTTGAAGAAAACATCCCTGTAAAAACTCTCTCTCAAATGGTTCAGAAAAAAATATTTCTTGTGTATGTTAAATGTGGGTTTGAGTGTCTATGGGTGTATATATGTGTGTAGAAAAAGAGTTATCAAGTGATAAAAAAATGGGGTAAGATATGAGTAAATTATTAGATGTAAAAAGTTTACAGGTATTCTTTGTACTAGTATTCTCCCAAGTTCTGTAAATTTGAAATTATTACAAAACAAAAATTTTTAAATATAGGTTTATGTGCATAATACCAGTATTTTGCTACTTAATTTGGTAAATATAGTGTTTGCATTTAAATAGTATTGTGAAAATAAAACTTCATAATAATCTCTCTTACAACCTTACAAATCATGCAATGGCCCGAATTGCCTCACCGTGTCAGAGAAGGGTTTAACTATGTCACAGGTTTAAAAAGCAGCCTCCAGATTTCCATAGCTGAGTGTAAAAGAGCATATTCTGCTTCTACAAGGCATAACTGTATAATGACCAAACAGGAGGAAAGAAGGGCTCTCCTGCTCACATCACCCCCCAGTTATCTGCTCATTTCTTACTGGACAGAATGGAAAGTTCAAATTCCCTGGCCTGGCATACAAGGCCCTTCACAATCTGGGGAGCTTACCTCTTCAGATTTATCTGCTACCATCACCACATACACACCCTCAACATTCCAGTCATGCTTTTATAAGCCTGATGTCTTTGCACATTCTGCTCCTTCTGCCTAGAGTGTCCTTCTCTGGTGGCCTTCTCTTTCTGGCGAGCCCTTCCTTATGCTTCCCGATTAAGCTTCAATGACACTGTCTCTCTGAAGCATTTTCTGACTCCCCTGACAAAAGTTAGACCTCGGCTCCCAAAGAACTGAGTACCTATTTCCAGGTTGTGACTGGAAGTCACAAAGTCATGAGCTTTCTCAGAGCATGGATTATGGTCTAAAACTACAGTGTCTTTCAAGCACAGTGTTCATATGTTCATATGAACACTAAATTAACTTCTCTAATTGGCACAGGGTGAACTATAAACAACAGCTAACCCCAGGACATTTATTTTGTGTCAGATACTAGAGTAAGTACTTTACAAATACCAATTTATTTCTCACACCAATCCTAACAGGTAGAAGTGCCACTGCCATATTTCACCAATTCTATGCCTATGCACCTTTTTCTCCATTTTAACCTCTCTGAAACTAAGATGTATCTTATATTTAGTGATGTATCATAGTTAAATGGACAGTATCTTTTTATTTTTTAGTGGTGCATAAAACAATAGTGTATCTTACAATCAATGGTCTTAATTTGATAAAATACAGTATTATTCCCTCACATTTACAGATAAAGAAACTGAGGCACAAAAGAGAGTTTGATTAACCTGTTGAAGGTTACACAGAAAGACTAAGATTCAATCCTAGGCAGACAGTCTCCAGAACCCACACTCTTAAACTACGTGTTATAGTATCTCTCCAACAAGAGATGGAGCATGGATAGGCTATTGGCACCAGAGCTGGGACATTCCAAAAATGAAGCTTGCTCTTTGAGGTTTACAAGATCTTAGGAAACAGCTTGGATAAAGGCCATGATTAGAAAGAAGCAGTGAACTAAAATGGACCTTGAAGTAGGCTGAGGAAAAAGCCAAGCTCCTCTGTCAGCATCTGCTGTCTCTAGGCAAAGCCCAGGTCTGAGTCATGACTTCATGTCTATCTCTCATCTCAGGAGACATTCTCTGTACATTTTCTCCCTTATTTTTGCCCTTAAGTTCCCAATACATACAATCATAATTCTCTTGGAGCTAGGAATTACCCAAAAAAATGACCTAATCAAGCCCTGTGCCTTATATCTTTCTTAATCCCTGTAACATCATCTCTGGTAAGCAGTCATCTAGCCTCAGCTCAAATACTTAAGTAGTTCCTTTTATTTTTAGAAAGATGGAAAAAGATACTCCTTATATTAAAGTCCATCTCCTCCTAACTTCTACTCTTACGTCTGCCCCCAGAGCCTACGAGGCAAGTTTTCATTCCTCTTCCTCACCACAGTCCTTTTCTTCTTCGAGAACTGTACTCTTGAGAGACAGCAACCCATAGGCATCCTGCCTGCTTCAAAAACTGGCCATCAACTGAGATGATGGCAGCAAAGAGAGTTGGCAGTAACAACGTCTTATATAACCAAAGGGCTAAGGAAACAGAGAAGAGGGGCTGCTCATGTAAGGGAGAGGAAGTAAGTAAAGATTCATAGAAGAGGGAGCTTTTGAGTGATAAAATGTCTGACAGTGCAAAATTCAGTATTATACTAGGGGAAAATTTTTAATGAAAATGAAAAGCTGAACTATTAGACATATGAAATATTTTTGGTTTCCAACATTCTTGCTTTCATTTTATGATTCTGGGCAGAAGTCTCATTGGCTTGTACAATTTGCGCAGTGCTAAATGCACAGATAACCATCCTACTGACAGTGGAATGCACGGTTGGAATAAACAAAGTGAAACTTACCATCTGGGTGGTACCATCTGATTTGTAGCAATGTCACTTGCTGAAAAATTCTATGTGTATTCTTTACTAACAAAATGTTGCCTCAATCATTTCCTTTCCCTTCAACTAAGGCAAGAAACAGGCACAAATACAACCTCTGTAACTGCTTCCTAATAATCAGTGACCAAATCACATTGTTCCAATGCTCAACTCCCCACAGACTCCCCATCCCCACTACCCAGCAGCCTCTATTCCACTGCATCTTAGCAGTGTATAATATGGATAATATCTAATGCCATTCCCCAACTCGCTGTGAGAGCAGAAAACAGCTGTGTATTTTGGTAAAAATACTAGAAGCTTCTGTATGGAGAACATTTTAAAACCTAATTAAAAGCGATCTTTCTTCCCATCCGATGTTAAATGAGTCACCTACTGGTCTAGGAGCAAGTGAAATATCTACAATATGGTTAAAACTTTCAGATACATTGTAAGAAGCTAGGGCACTATGTAGCATTTTGTAGGTCTCTAACATGGTCCATAACTTAATCCTATACTGTCACTGGACAATTTGCTGATCTCTAAAACGTATGTTAGCTTCTCTGTGCGGTAATTTTCTAGTTCTTTACCAATTAGTTCAGCGTGATGCCTTCCAAGCAAAGATGAAAGAGTTTGAAGATTACTACTGCAAATTAAAATTTTTGGTGTTCCTACAATAACCACAAAAATATTTGAATAGACTTTACAGTTTATAAAGCACATTCCAGTATATTTGACACTAACAACAATCTTGTGAGATATGATACTCATTTCAGAAGTGAAGAAACTAAAGTTCAAAGATGTCAAATGGTTAGCCCAAGTCCATGTTGCTAATAAGGGGCAAAGGTGGATATCAACCTAGGTCTTTTGATTGCAATTTCTAGGATTTTTCTATTGACAAAACCATGGCTACTTCTAACCCAGTGCACACCTAATTCCAGCCTTGATCAAACCCATTACCTGTTGCATATTCTCTTTCATAATTAATGCAACCAGAGGGCAATAGCCACATACTATGATTGTACTAAAGGGCAAACCCCTCAGGAGAGATAAGCCTTTGGAGAAGGCTTGCATCATTTGGACAGGCCAAGATATTCTAGACCAGCACTGTCTAACAGAACTTTCTACAATGACAGAAATATTCTATACCTGAGCTGTTCAATAGCTACTAACCACATTCAACTACTGTGTGAAATGCATAAATGAGGAACTGAATGTTTAATGTTATTTGGTTTTAATTAATTTAAATTTAAATAGCCATATGTGGCTAGTGGCTACCTTACTAGGCAACATAATTCTAGACCTTAAAGATTGAAAGCAGAGCTTAGTATTAATAATCAAAATGCTGTAATCTTGAGTACAAATGAAAATCAACTTAGTGAGCCTAGAGCATAACACCGGTTTGCTCGGTGGTTCATGGGAACCAGAATGAATGTGATACAATGGTAACACAACCAGTAAGATAACAGTAGAATTAACTTTCAATCTTTGTAAAACCTCTCCGGTTAGCCAAATCCAAGCAGTGAATAAAGAAGCCAAGGCCTTCAACTATGAAAGGCAAAGAACTTTATTCTACAGGTTACAACAGCTTTCCTGAGAGAAAATCCATCACTCTGCATGAAAATGAACCAAACTAAGTTATAAACAGGAGCTGATGGATGAGAAAAGCAAGGTATCTTAGCAAATTAAACATTTTTTTCTCTAATAAAAACACTTTCTCCCTACAGTTAAGAATTTAAAGAAGCATCTTAATGACCATCCCCTTGTCTCTGTGCTTAGAATACCACTTCCACACCTCTATCACCAGCTACACCACTTCCCTCTGAAACATTTGTTTCTGTCTTTCCCCCTCACTCATTCAACTAGTCACTAGAAGTATCATTTAAATAAAAATAGACTAGTTCTGCATTAAATCCTTCTTTTTAAAAAAATTATTAAGTCTTTCAAAATCCCTAGATAGATTTTATAAATCCTATGAACATAGAAATCAGTGTTATTTCCTATTTCTTTAACATAGTCCACATTCAGAGCACCTAACTGGACTGGACCGGACTAGACCCATATGAATGCTTCTTTGGGAACCTGGACCTATTTGTACTAAAAAAAAAAATCCACTTTGAAACTGAACTTCAATAATTTTTCTTGGCACTAGTTGGCATAGTTGAGGAATTTTAGGTCGGTGCTCTTCTAAACCTGTTCAATACAGATAAATATATATTAAGACATGACCCTCTAGCAGACATAGGCAGTAACTCCTTGTGAACTGTGAGTCCATTTCATTTCTGCAACTATAGTTCCAACCTAATTTCACTTAGTCCATAGGCAGATGCTAACAAAGGTATGTTTGTTTCTTTGTCTTTTTGTCTGTCCTTCTTGTTTATTCTCTTCACACCTGTCCACTTTCCTCCTTTCTTCCACATAGGCTTTGTGGTTTTTCTAGTTTTACCAACTTATTTGTGTCCATCTATCTTTTCAATTCTGTCTTACAATCCAATGGTGATGGCTGGCAAGGCAGCTGGCTAGGGCTAGTAGACTATGTGAAGACAAAGAAGGGGACAGTAGGAGGCAAAGCTAAACTAAATCACACATAGAGGAATGGACCTACAGGTGATCAAACTCTTGATTCATCTCATTGGCATGAGGTCCTAATCACCTGGCTAAAAGGCCTACCTGCTGGTCACTCATCACTTCTGAAAGAATCAAAAAACAGGATGTTATCACACCCCCAGGAGGAGGCCAGAGGTGTATAAGCTCTAATAGGTATATAATCAGTTAGGAGTAAGATCAAAAGCAGCATGGTATCAGATGCTGTGGCTCCTGGAAATCACTGCTAAAGTAGCTGAAATTTTTTTTTTTTTAATTTTCAAGAAGTCTCATGGTTTCCGGGGGAAAAAAGATGAAGCTATATGAAGAGAATTTTCACTAGTAAGGAAATCGCAAGGGTTACTAGAGTTGACTCATGTTAAGAAGGCCTCGGTGAGTTATCAACAGGTAAAATACCACTGTGCCCCCTCCTTTGGCTTCACATAGTCCACTAGCCCTAGCCAGCTGCCTTGAAAAGACAGATGGACACAAATAAGTTGGTAAAACCAAACCCTTCTGTCTCCTTTCTCTGTTCCTTCCCAGAATTTGGATTAACGAAGCAACAAAGGAATTCCTTTTGTTCTACAAGCTCATGTGCAGAAAGAGTACTTCCATCTAGCCCTTTTTGTCTCCAGTGATTCCTAGGATCTGCATACTTCTTTATCCAACCCACATGTAAGAAGTTTAGATGTAGATTATGATCTGTGCTTTTGGTTTTATAGTAAAATCAGACTGCTGGTATTCTAAGCCCTGATAAGCTTATCTTGAATAACTTAAGCTCCCATTACATTTCACTGGTAAATTTTTTATGAAGTCTTTTGCCCTTAAAGTTCTCAGTTGTTTAAAAGAAACAAACAAACAAAAAAAAAACCATTTTAAAGCCCTAACTACTATTATTTCTTGGGTAGAATGCAGTATATGTACATATAACTGACTCAGGGTCATCTAGTAGCAGATACTAAAAGATGCCTTATGGCAGATACTAAAAGATAGCATAATGATGCTATCTTCTAATTGTGAGCTTTGTGAACTGGCCCAGAACCTTTCTATCACAGTTCTCATCTCATATCCATCTCAACATGCAAACATATTCATGCATAGGAATCAGTGAGTTTTCCTATCCTAAATATTCCTGTACCATACATCAAAATAATTTCTTCATAACATATCAAGCACCTCTAAATTACTTTATGGGCTCCATCTCATACATTTCCATTCCTATATGAACAAACAAAAGCCTACTTCAGCTCTACCACATTACTCAGAAAAGCCTGCAGAAACATAGAACTACTGGTTCTGTGTTGCAGCCACAGAAAACAGTAATTAGGAGCACCAGCTTTGTAGCAGATCAAACCTGGGTTCAGATCCCAACTCTACCACTAATAACTGTGTATCCTCAAGTAATAATCTCCCTCCAACACAGTTTCCTCATCTATAAAGAGAAAATTCAAATACCATCTATTTCACAGCCTCGATGTGAGGATTAGGTTTAAATAAAATAATGCAGAGAAAAGCAAGGCACATAGTGTTTAACATTTGTTGTAGTTTATATTACTTAGGTCACTTCTGTATCCCTTCCTAGAGGTGTTTGGTCTATTAACCTATGTGCCACGTCCTATCTTCAAGAAATCTTATCTTGGACTAAACTCCACATTTATAATCCAATCTAATCTATATAATCAGGTAGCTCAGCTACTTAAAGAAAAGTGCCAAGTGAAGCATTATTTGTTGTTTCACAGTCACAAACTTATTAAGTGGCTCTATCATAAATGTGTAACTGGTTTTAAGGAGAATCACGTGAGACTATCTGGACCTATTAGTACCAGAAAAACAAATCAAGGGCAGGCATACTATGAACACATAGATGGCATAATCTGGAGATACGAAAATTAACATTATAAAACACCAGCTTTTCAACCTTCTATCTCGTACAGAAATGTACTAATGTTGGAACAATGTCCTGATTTTAACAAATGTCCTGATTTTAGCTTCTGTTAACAAAAATATAGCTGTACATTATTTTAATTTTTACGTGCTACTCAACTCATAAATATCTATTTTTAATTTCTACTTCATTATTTTATTATATTATGTCTTTTTCTTTAAACCATCTAAAAGTCTCTTAGGGAAAAAGAACCTAAAAAATGAGCAAAGAAATACTTAAAAATCAATTAATCAAAAGAGTTACTAGATGCTCACTCCTCTGAAACATACGCAATTTTATTTGATTTGCCTCCCAATCATATTTATTGAGCACAGCAGAGTACTCTCATGCTGAGTTCCTCAGTTTGGGGGTTTGTTTGTTGGACTTATAACTATTATATTTCCCCTTCCACAGAGGAGACACAAGTCTCTGACTATAAAGTAATTCAGTCTAACTTAAAATCCTATCTTCAAATTTTAAAAATATAACTAATTCAATAGTGCAAAAGAGAAAGGACTTCAGCCATGCTATCTACCTGACCTCTCTATTGAATAACTCAAACTTAGGTTGAAAACCAAACTCCTGATTTGTCACACCCCAAAACCGTTCCTTTCCCCATTATTCCCTCCAATAAACAGTCACCACACCTGATGTCACAGTAGAAACTTGGAAATCACCTTGGATTCTTTTCTCTTTTTCCCCATTTCATCCAATCTCATCTCTAAGCTAACACTGAACTACTGCAGCCACATTTTTACTGAACACCTTACTTCAACTCTGGCCCTTGCCAATATATTCTCCACACAGGAGCCAGAGGGTGGCTGTCCACTACACTTAAAAGAAAAGTCAATTCCTTACCTCCTTACCATGCCCTAGAATCACCTCACAGGATCACCTTGCCCCTGTTCATTTCTCCTACCCAGTCTGGTACCACTCTGCCCTCATCTTCCTCTGCTCTACCACTTACACTGGGTTCCTTTCAGTTCTTTGAATACATCAAGTCCTTCCCCCACTCAGGAGCTTCCTTCACATACACTTAACATCTTTCATTTCCATTAAGACTACAAGCTCCACAAAAAAGAGAATATGTACCCAGCAACAGACATAAAATCTGGCACACAGTAGTTTCACATAGGTACTAAAAAAAATCTGACAAAAGAATGAATGAATGAGAATAGAAAATAAATTTAGATGACAAACACCTTCGACAATAAAATAGAAAACAATACAAGAAACCAGCCCCAATGAGAGAAAATTCACAATAAAACATTTTAAATTAATATTCAAGATGGACACTCCTAAGAAAACAGATTCTTCAGCAGGACTCTTAGAAACCAATACAGAGAATAACAGAAGAGTTTCAAAAACTGAGCACAATGTGCCTCTTTTCTGGTTTTGACAATTTGTTTTCACTGCTGAACTTTCTCTCTTTAATTCCATCTCAATGGAAGCCAAGAAGGAGGCCATAAAAGGGATATGCAAATAGTGCAAACACTAAACAGAACTAAAGATACAAATGTGCTGCCAGCTTTCCCAAATATCATAAACAATAAATGCCTTCACATCAGTAATTCCTGATATACAAGGAAATGTGAAGAAAAGACTCTAAATTCAAGCCCTGAAATCTACTGAAACTATAATAGCCTGAGCTGTCAGCCTGCAAGGGACCAAACCAAGGATGCTTGTTCTCCTCCCACCCCATTTCCCAATAAATAAGATGCCAGATCTGAAATATGACAGTTGCAATTCTAACTTACCCAACAGTTCTTATTCTTGCATAAAAAGGAGCTCAATTTTCTCCTGTGAGGTTTTTCTCTTTTTGTCACAAGGTCTCATCATAGGGGTCCCAGTCTCAATTCCCGATGTCATTGGAAGTAATAATAAGGTATCTACATGCTTTGTCCAAAATTTCAAACCATCTAATAGAAATTATAGATTTACTAGGGGTTACTTACAAGGCTAACAAACATCAATTTCTCATTTCTTGTGCACTGAAATTAAATCAACTCAATGTGGTTATACTGGTTTTTGAGGCTGTTCAGCATGGGCAGCCATACTATATGTGGTTAATCTTCTAAAAATTGAACATATAATAATTGCAAATGAAAATGTATGCTATGATCTAAATGTTTATGTTCCCTATAAAATTCGTATGTTGAAATCCTCACCTCCAAGGTGATGGTATTAGGAGGTGGGGCTTTTGAGAGATAACTAGGTCATAGGGGTGGAACCCTCATGAATGGAATTAGTGCCCTTATAAAAGAAGCCCAATAGAGACCCTTCACCCCTTCCTTCCACATGTGAGGACACAGCAAGGTTTCATCCATGAGCCAGGAAATGGGCCCTCACTAGATACAGAATCTGTTGGCACCTTGATCTCTCCGGAACTGTGAGAAATAAATTTTGGTTTTTTATAAGCTATTCAGCTAAAGGTATTTTTGTTACAGCAGCCTGAACGGATTAAGACAACATAGATAATATCTTTCAAAACATGTGTTAACTAGACAAAGGTAATGTTCCTATGAAAGACAGAGTTGAAACTCCCTGAAATACATTAATACTACAGTTTTGGGGCAGCAAAACTACATGGTATCTTTGGGCAAAAGCTTCCAATTAAGAGGTTTTTTTTTACTAACATCAAGACTGGTGGACAGCAATTTTTGCTGTGTTCCCATCTTTTATAACCCAAAATGTGCTCACCTTAGTTAGTATTATAGAAGGTTTAAAAAACTAGGTCATACTTTCCTCCAACAAAGTCCAAACACAGACTCATCCAACAAGACATAAGCATTTGATCCATATTTTGAGGGGACTGTATCTTAGAAGAACTGTTAACTACTTTTACAAACATAAGAAGGAAGGAAACCTTAATTCTAAACACACACTCAAAGCACATGACACTCCACTTTCAGTGCACAGGGCCTTTGAGAAAGGACTTCACAACAATGGTGCTGGGGTGCTTTAGACAAGCAGGAAGATGGTCAGTATCTGCACCAAATTTTCATTTCTTCTGCTCTATTCCTAGCATGACAAACCATAGTGTATTATTAATCAGAATACTCTTACGTTTTGATAATAGCCTTTTTTTTTTCTTTTTTTGGCCTTAAGTCCTATTATGGAGGAACTAATTAAAAGCATTTTCTTCTGGAGAAACCAAGACACAGCAAGATTAAGAGTAGACAAAGTCTTATAATTGGTGATTAGGCAAACTAAACAGAATTCATACCTCATTCTTAATTCAGTGTTTAATCTACCAAATACTCCTGTTGGATATTCCATGTGTTAAATGAAATGACCTTAATATTTGAGCTCAATGTAACAGAATAGTTTACAACTCTTTATGCTCTTAGTATTATTCTACATGAAGTATATTATTATCAAAAGGTTTCTAACTGAAAAATGCAAGTCCTTAAAGTCTAGTCTGATGCTTCAAAAAGAAAATACACCAATTATTATGATATTTTTCACAAACTCAGAACACTGTGTAATTGTCATTTTAGAGGTGAGCACTCAAACATTTGGGTATTTTAAGGCCAAGTAAGTGGTCTCTTGCCAAAGAAAATCCTGGATTTTCACTGTTTTGTTTCTTCCTGGTCCACAGGCTGACTTCACCTTAGCTAGGCTGCTCCACATGAGTGACGTCACAGTAACAGTGAATGTCATCAACATCTAAGGAAATGATCAAGATCACACAGAAGAAGCTCGGTAAGAAGGACAAATAAGCATAAGGCTTCCTCTCAACAAAATGCAAAAGCATCCTGTATCAACAGTCGCAATACCGCTTTTATACACGTGGGGTTCCTGAAAGTTACTCAAAGCTAGTCAATTAAATTACCAGATAACTTCAGAAGCCACACAGGAATCTTCTTTTATTGGCCTAGTCAACTAACAAAGTTTTCCATGAAGCTTAATGGCTCCTTTTAGATCGCTATCTATGACTTTGTACGGCACTCCACGCTTACCTTCCACAACTCTCATCGACCCACATGTCCCCCTCCACAAAAAGCTGATAACTTGCATTCCTGACTCTGACTCACATTAACTAAGAACCAGAAGACTAACAAAACTCTTACAGATATGACTAAGCAAAATGATCTAATTAATAAAAAGTTGAGAAAAGTAAATGTTTTTAAAAGTAATCATCATGAAAACAGGATATGGTGGGGAAAAGGGAATATAGCTCTCAAATATAATCCTCGCAACATGTTGCCAAGAAAAAGCTCACATTTTTCTTTAAAGGCTGAAAAATCAGCAACAATAACCCAAAGCTATCATGCCCCAACGGGGTTTTAATAGAGATGTATTCAATTTTGGCAGTTTTCCCCATAAGTTTTCTTCTTCTTGGCCTTTTGTTTTACAAAATTGCACTTCAGAGCTTTTACAGTTTCTTCCTAGCACCAATTCCGAAATGAAAATGGGGTGCAGTTAAGAAAAGTTGAGAACCTCGGTATACAGCTAAAATCACCTCACCAGCCCCTCCACTGTTAAAAAATCACCAAATTTTTTTGCTGTTTCTCCCCCACATTCTGAAACAAAAACAAAAAAATGGCCCCTTGAAATTTGACATCTGATGTTATAATTATTTAAATTTATGCTTATACTTACTAAACAATCCAGAGCCCTATCTTTCAAAAACGAAAATAACAAACTTTCCCCTTATAACAAAGAAAATCTGCAATCGGAACTCAGCAGTACTCATGAAGAAAACGCCAACTCGCGTGCCCCGCCTCTGCCCGCTCAGTCACACACACCCCGCCCCGCCCCGCGCTGTCAATCACACGCAGGCTCCGCCCCATCCTCGTCCCCCCACCCCCCGCGCTGTCAGTCCCTGGCTCTGGCCCGCGGCTGAACCGGCGGTGCTGACGTCAGCTGGCGACCGCGGCCGCATTCCTAAACAGTTCAGACAAACCCACTGGTGGGAAGCTTCGAAAGCCCTCAGCTGTAGTGAGGAAAGCAAAGGCTTGGCTGGCAGCCAGACTCCTGAGCTCAGCATTTTGTAATGCACTTCCTTTTTATTTAACAGCTTGCATAATGCCCTTAACCCTTCCTTTACCTGCATCACACCTTTAACCCCTTCTTTTCCTGGTCGAACTTCAAAGCAAACTTGGGAACTTGGTCTCCCACGGGGTTTTAATGTATTCCTCACCAATTTACAACAAACTGCTTTTTGATACTGCTGAAGAGGCAATTTAATTAAACACATATGCTCCCCCTAAACTGCCCACATTTTTCCCCCTTAATGTTAACTTTCAAACAAGGAAACTAAAACATTTTATAAAAACAATATAGTTTAATGTTCATTTTTAAGGCCCTTCTTTTATAATTTATCTTTTTGAAATTATTTTTTGGAGATACCTTCAAGTGGTCCAAAACGAGAGTATACAGTGACAAAAATCTCCCTCCAACTGTCCCTTAGTTGCCCAGTTCTCACCCCATCATAAACTAATGTCATTAATTTCCCTTGTGTTCACACAGAATTATTTTAGTTATATAGAAGGAAAGACAATATATAATACAGTTTTTCCCCTTTTTTACACAAATGCTAAACACTATATATTCTGTTCCCTACTTTGCTTCCTTATTCTTTTTTAGAACTGCATAGAATTCCACCACAATTTACCAGTCTCCTATGTATGAGCATTTAGGTAATTTCTAATCTTTTTGCTATTACAAATTATGTTGCCGTGAAAATCATATATGACTGTAACTCTAGAATAAATTCCTAGATGGAGAATTGCTAGGTCAAAGCAAACGCATACATTTGTAATTTTAAGAGGTATCACCAAACTGCCCTCCACTGCCATTGGGGTCTTCTCCCTCCTACCAGTGCAAGAGGATGCCTATTTCCCTCGTGCAACTCAGGCTGTCCCTGAAGTAGAGGCTCTCTCCCAAGCTTTTTTTATTTTTGGAAGATAGATCTGTGAAAAATGGTATCTCAGTGTAGTTTTAATTTACATTTCCCATATCATGAATAAAGTTGAGCATCTTTTTATACATTTAGGATCCATTTTTATTTCTCTGTGAATGTTAAATCTTACCACTTTTGCTCATTTTTCTATTTTTTCATCATTTTCTTACTGCTTTATAGGAGCTTTATATGTTTCTAGAAAAATAGCCTTTGTGATTAGACTTTGAAGATCTTTTTATATATTAAGAAAATTAGCCCTTTGTGATATGATTTGCAAAAAAAAAAAATTCCCAGTTTAGTAAATTAATTTGCTTCTGGTGATTTCTGCCATACAAAAAACTTAGGGATTTTTATATAGCTTATCAATCCATTTTTTCATGGCTTTTGGTTATTGTATCCATAGACTGTCCTTCCCCATACAGTTAATAAAAATTTTTCTGTGGTTTCTTCTAATATTTTTATGTTTTCAGCTTTACATTTCAATATTTGGAGTCTGTACCTTGTTTTTTCCTACATAGATACTGATTAGTCCCAACACTGACTGAATAACCTACTTTTCCCTCACTAATTTGAAATGCTACCTTTATAATATTTAATAACTTCTCTTAGGTAAAAGTGGAAGTGGAGCTCAGAGGCTTTTTATGATGTACTTATATTACTGATAATTTTAAAATCTGGTAGAAAGTAAGATGTGTTTTCCATAGACAACAAGATCCAGTTTCAATAAATAAGACTTTGGACTTCAGGAATTTTGTTTGATATTTTTAAGCAAACTAAATTCTTTTTGAAATTTCTGGGATAAATTGAAGCATACTATAATTGGACTACACTTAAAGACCTGTAGCTTTTTGAAAATAAATGTCCACTTAGAAAAACATTACTTCTGACCAATTATGGCAGGTACTTTTAGTCTTCATAAAGACCTCAGATAATTACCAGAAAGATTTAAAATATTTACAACATTGTTAAAACAAAATTTGGATCCTGACTATAAACAATTTTGCTTTTTAATATATTCTTTAAAAACTATTCTTTAAAAAAAAAGAAAAATGAGTGAGAAATGAGGATGAACTAGTCCTTTCAACTAAGTTTTACCCTTCTTTCAATACCTGTTAGGAATTAACTACACCAGGCTCCTATTCTTAAGTTTTACATTTATGTAAACCATCTTATTGACACACAAAAGCATGTATTATATTAAATATGCAAATTATTACCTATGCAAATGTTTTTAGCTTTAAGTAGATGTTAACAGACAGTGATACGCAACATCAATCAGTTGTGGAAAACAGCAAAACCCACTGTTTTGAACAGGACCTCCAAAGGTTAGGCAGGTGGTTCCCTAAAGGGACAGCAAAATCACACAAACCTTCAAAAATAAGGTTCCAAGTACTTATGTGTTAATGGGGAAGGGAAGGACGGGAGGCGGGGTAGGATTCTTCTAAAGCAGGCAGAAGCCCCAAACCCTAAGATGCAGAAGACCCAAATGTAGCTCAAGCTGTCCCCTGAATGTCCAGGCTCTCATTTATTTCACAGTAGTCTCAAATCCCAGACCTCACACGACCACTGTATGCCAGGAGAAAGTCTTTAAAGATATTTTCCTTGTGTGATACAGACACTTTACACATGTATATTTTTTAAGGTTCTAAAATATAACTCAAAAGACTTTAATCTTCTAAATAAGATATAGTACAATTATATTTATATAAAGTAACTATTTTAAACTCTGAGCCCACTTCCCTATAGAAACTATGACACATAGAATAAAGTCCAAACAGAAATGACTTTAAAGCTCTTGACACCCTGCTTCTAATCTACTTTTCTACTCTTGTATTTCACGGAGCCCACACTTTGGCCCCATGGGAGTGAGGCCTGCTGTTTCTCAAACATGCCTGTTGACTTTGCTCACATTTTCCTATCCTCCCAACAACAGAATATCCTCCCAACAACAGAAAATACCAATCTCTAAACTCAGATCTTCTTCCGTCTTTTAAAGGCTCAGCTCAAATGCTGCCTCCTCCATAGTTTCTTCCTCCTAGGAAAAGTCAGCCCCTCATAAACTCCATTAGCCTGTCCATGGTGATAATGTTGATGGTGGTCAAGAATGTTAAAGAGAAATATCAAAATACTGTTTAAGCCAGGTGACGTGGCATGCACCTGTAGTCCCAGCTACTTTGGAGGCTGAGGTGTGAGGATCACTTGAATCCAGGAGTTTGAGTCTGGCCTGGGCAACATAGCAAGACCCCTCCCTGTCTCTTTACCAAAAGAAAAAAGAAAAAAAAAGTTAAGGAGTCATCTACTAATACAGAGATGAAAGAAACTAATGAAATACTGTACTCCACTAGATGGACCATTATGAACAAGAAAATTGTAGATCCTATTTATAAAAAACTCAGATACCCCATTTATGTAAACAAAGTATAAGTTTTTTACTAATCCCACCTTTTGGGGTGGGGCAGGGTTATCAGCTTACCCACTACAGCTTTCGTCAACAAAATTCTTTTTTAAAAAGAGATGGGGTCTCACTCTGTCATCCAGGCTGGAGTGCAGTAGCATAATCACAGCTCACTGCAACCTCAAGCTCCTGGGCTCAAGTGATTCTCCTGCCTCAGGCTCCAGAGTAACTGGGACTACAGGCATGTGCCACCACACCTGGCTAATTTTTTTAAAAAAAATTTTTGTAGAGACGGCAGACTCACTCTTGCTCAAGGTAGTCTTGAACTACTGGCTTCAAGAGAGGAATCCTCTGGCCTCAGCCTCCCAAAGTGCTAAGATCACAGGTGTGAGCCACTGTACCCTGCCCTCTATGGACAAATTAAAAGAAATATAAAAGAGGATGAAAGTGAATATACCTTAAAAATGATATTACAGAAACTGACCCACAACAGGATGATTATAGGTAAGTTGAACTGCTCTCTCCTAGAAGCTCCAGCTATGAGTTCAGGGAGCCCTCGTCCCCATGGTCCTATCTGTCATGTTGTAAGTCCTACCATTTCAGCTTCTGGTACAGACTCCTATGACTTAGGACCACAAACTCCAAAGGTTAGGAGGAGACACATAACCCACACTTCTCAAATCTAACTGAGTATCAAAATCACCTGCATAGTTCAAGAAACATATAGGTTCTCAGGGCTCAAGCTCCAGACTTCCTGGAGTATAATAGCTGAGGGTAGAGCCCAGGGATCTATTTTGTAAAAACAACAACAACAAAAAACTCCCAAAGTGATCAAGATGTTTGGGAATACAGTTTGGAAAATGAGAATATGGGGCAGGGTCATGAAGGCAGAAAGAAGGCTAACGGAGGTGGTGAGAATCCCTCTCCTCTCTTAGATTTACCTTCTCTCCCCACCCCTCTCCCCTCAAAAAGAAGAGGCAGGTACTGGAAGAAAAAACAGCAACAGCAAGAGCTATAGGTATAGTGGCTATAGGAGTTTTCTCTTTAAAGCCCATCTGCCCTCCTCTACCATAAGGTCCGCTGCCCACCAATAAATGTGAACCAGATAGAATAAAACAGGAATAATGGGAGTTCCCTTTGTGGGTGGTAGCCATGGCTTAGAGGAGCTGGAGACAATATGAACTTCAGGAGGGTGATGTCACCCTTTGGAGTTTTCCATCTGCCTCATTTTATGCCATTCTTTGCCTAAAGATTGGAAAGTAAATAAAATTTAACATTTGGGGGCAAGAAAAAATGTAATCATTTTAAGAATTCAACTGATAATGAGAAAATGGGGAAGAAAAGTTTTCCTGTGGTATAAAAAATAATTTTTTAAACCTCTCAGGATGGCTCTTTAACAAAGATTGCCAGAGGTCATCCAATTCATCTCTGCACAGACAAGACTACAGTCAACTATCTAGGGACAGATATTCAAAAATATACGTCAGGGGTTGAATTTTCACATAATTTAATTTCCTCACTGTTAAAACTATCATTTATCAAGAAGCTCACAAGATTGAAAACTAAGATCAGAGCATTAAAAATTGCTTCCTTTTGTGACAAAAATCTACACTGGCCAAAGAAAGTTTTCAAATCCCATGCAAGCAGTCTTAGCATGCATTATTTTATACAACTCCAGAATCTTGTTTACATGCGTGTTTTCCCTTCTGATTTTATTCAAAAGACTCTCTTTTCTTTTCCAAGTGTACTTTCTAAGTCTGAAGACAAAGTGTTCCTTTTCTCTGGCTCCTTCCCTGGCCTCCATGCGATGAAGCACCCATGCGAAAATAAAGGAGCTATAGGGCTCATAGTGGTCTTACTTGTTAGTCTGTGAAAGACTGAAGCTGCCAGCTGCATATGGATTAGAATTTTCTTGTTTACAATGGCACCCTGCTCTATATCAAGAGGAATGGGACAGACCACAGGTCACATGGCTTAGAAACCCTAGGCCATTTTTTACATTTTTGTTTTATTGTTCTAAACAACATGGCTTTAACTACTCAAAAGGAGTTCTGAACCCTAAAAACTCTTGATTTTTAGTAATATAAAAACGGTGGCCCAGGGAATAATTACTCCAGCTTAAATGACTGCCCTGATTGGAGGGTTTTTAAATAAATCTTGCTAACAGTTTCAAGATAGTCTTCAAGGACTAGAAAGATATCAAAGATATGTGTCCTCAATTAAGTCTGAAATCTTTGTTTCTTCTAAATCAGATATATGAACTTAGCAAGTAACATCACTTGTAAATAGTGCATTATTCCTGGTGCAATGCACAATTACTCTCTTAACTTTACCATGGGGTCCAGATTTACATACATGCACTTACCCCCACATTACCTAAGTGTACAACGTAAGAGCAGGGATTTTTGTTTCATTTGTTCATTTCTGTATCTCAAGGGCCTACACCTCACAGTATCTATACAAACCATTATTGATCAATGAATGCTGCCTAATTAAAGTATATAAAAAAGAAATTAATTTCATTCATTTAGATATAAGGCTCAACTATATATATACAGAAATACAAATTAGACATTATGCCCCATAATGCAAATTCTAAATCTTCCAATAGGGATCATTCATATATCACAACCATAAAATAACGAAAACAGAACCAGAAGCCAGTTTTCTGGGCTCCTAGAGCTGTGCTCCTTATTCTGTTCCATCTTTTCACTTCAAATCTCAGACAACATTGATCAGGTCACTCACAGACAAGGCATTCTCAGTTCTGAAACAGTTTGTTCAGACTTGGGAAGTAGAAATTGAAGAACCAATCACCTTGTTTAGGACAAGAGATATTGTTTGGTTTTTCATTTTTCTGTAATATTCAAAGTTACTCACCCCAAGAAACACCAACCCTTAATGTGCGCTGATACTGTATTAGTTTCCCCACTAAGAACTCAGCTCTGAGGGCTTTATATCCAGAAGAACTGGGTCCCTCAGGCTCACCAAGAGGAATGCCTCACTGTGTCAAACCTTTCACCCAACTCAGTGAGTGTTGATAAATTCTAGAAAAGGCAAAGAGGATCTTATTTTTTCCCTTAGAAAGACAAATGGAATCTGCACTGCCAAAAAAAAAAGAATGGATTTCACTGTGTAAGAGAAACAAGAATGCCAGTGTCAATAATTTTCTCAACCCAGTCACATGTAAGGATTTAATCCATAATCAGACATACTCAGTGTTTTCAATCAAAATACATTTTCAAATAGGCTTTGATTGTCTTTTTAGAAAACCACACACAACTCACTCTCCTGCCCCCTGAACTACCATTCAGCCATAAACTCAAGGTCATCCTTTCTACTCTCACTAACAAGCAATCTAATGACACCAATCCACAAATTCAGTTTGCTCCCTAACTCAAACAAAATTATTCTCAGAATTGAAATCACACAATGCTTGCTTTAATCCTAAAAATCACAATCACAGTCAACCTCTGCTGGGCCTGACCAGGTATGAAAATACTGTGCTAAGCACTTTATAAGCATGTTGATAAGGTAAATATTATCCCTATTTTACAGATGAAGAAAATAAGGCTCCAAAAGATTGAGTCACTTGCCCAAGGTCAAGAGCTAATACATGTTGGAACCAAGATTCAAATGCAGAACTTCAGGCCCCACGATCTTAACCATAATACCACACTGCTTGCCTAACTGTTCAAGAAGAGTGGAGCTATAAGCCTCCAAGCAACAACTGGAACCCCAACAAGGAAGGGAGGCCAAGTTCACTCAAGGGTTTCACAGGTACCAGTGACAAGAGGTACTATTCTCTGAGATACTGCCGAGATGCTGTTTTGTAACCAAAGACTTAAAATGGCAGCAGGCGGGACTCCGTGTAGACATGAAAATGATATTCCTTTGTTTTGAGGGTAAACTGGGAAGCCTCTAATAGTTATGTTAATAATGGTTAAATTTTATTTCTTTATGTTTGCTAGGCTCAAACTCCTCTTTTCCCTCTCAGTATGGATTAGGTGGATTTGGACCATACAGCCCATTCTCCACACTTGGAGTTAGTAAACTAAACAGGCAACAAGGACCCCATCCCCTTCAGAAGTCAGTCACAACAGCTTGGCTGTCAGTGATGGGCTGCACGTGCCACAGTCCCTGGAGGACTCCACTGCAGGGCTGATGATTCACAGCACATGCAGACCAACAAAAACAAACTGCCATTTTTCTCCTGAAATGAAGATTTATAATTACGACCGCCACCCCCACCCCCACCCCCACCCCGGCTCACTTCACTGACTCCCTAATGTAACACTCAGGTGGATTTGCTTAAGATCAAATTTGTCAGTAGTAAATCCAATCTGTTTAAATTTTAGAAAATGCATTTTGATTATTGTTCTATACGAAAACATTTTTATAAGATGTTTAAGATATATAGTATTACACATAACTGGGATGTTTCTTTTGGAGAGTGCATTCTGAGCTAATGTAATAATGCATTTTAGATTGAGTCTAAATCAATGTCCAAAGCTGAAGAACCTGATCACTTTGTACGAACTCAGGCAGGTACTGACAATAAGGCAAAAAGTCAGAAGACCTGGGTTTTATTCTAGGTCTGCTCTTACTACTGACTATTGGGGCAATCATGGCTACGTTATTACCTCTCTGATAAGCAGTTCCCTAACCTGTAAACTGGTAACAATCATTTTAACTCTGTAAGAGCATGTAAATTTATGGGTATCATGGTTTATAACACTCCTAAGAGGTTATCTTCAGTTCAACGTTCAACAATTCAATAAGGACTATATGGAAAATATGAGAAGGATAACTCATTTAACCTCTCTTTTTCCTCCCCCAAATCTGTGTTTCCTGAATATTTTTATTCAGCATGGAATAAAAATTTTAACCAGATACTTAATTTTAAAATGTTTAGTTAATTTATAAATGTAGATTATCCCCTTTGTTCTTTAAACTATTTCAACATGGCCAATCTGATTAAAGTTAAAATAATACGCTGTGCCACTAAAAAAAAAAACCTGCCACCAACACTGCCATCTTACATTTGTTCAGCATTTTGCAAGCTAAATAAAATGTTTATTCACATCCAAATGAAAACATTCAATTCTCACAACAAACATATACAGTCAGGAGGGTTATGTCTTGTTGGGATAATTTTGGAAATGAGAAATATGAAGGTGATGAATATAAGTAATACATCCAAAGCACACAGCTAGAAGTAGTGGATGTGTAAGTGGAAGCCCAGGTTATCTTGTCCACCCTGCCCAAGATAATGCCTGCCTCCCAACACTAGCCAGGACTTTCTGATCTTGGTACATACGCAGACTTGTAAAGAAACATAAACTTTCCAGATTATTTAGTTTTCAAGCAATACACGGACTTAGTCTTAAATCAACACCTCCCCTTCAAAAAAAGAATATGTAGAACTTAATAAGATATTCAAAGTCAACAGCCCACTGACCCCCAACTTAGTAAAGAAATTTTCTTTACTCTATCTGAATAGTTTTGTACAGAAATAAGTTCTCTGAGAACACAGTATCAGATTACTAATGTTGTCCATGGCCTATTGTGTCTTACTTATAAAAATTTGCTTAAAAGGTCAAGTGAACAAAATGTCTTAATTTATAAATTAGAAATTCTAAATCTTAATCTCTCCTGATACATCAAAAAGAAGCACAATTTTTTTTTTAAACAAGTGTTTTTCAATTGTTGAAATCCATTTTGTTTTAAACTCAGGTTTTAAAAAAATCAATTAAGTATTTACTGAGCTATCACCATGTGTCTAGCCCTGTGCTCGTTTAATCAATTAAACCATTGATTTTTATCTTAACTCTGATATTGCTTAACTCAGTATTCAAAGATGACACTCTGACAGATCCATATCTGTGTGCAGGTATGAATGGGAAAAAGAAAATCAATGCATAGCAAAAAGCCTTTTTTGCACTACACAAAGACTGCTCTTACTCTTTATATAGCCTGCTGTCTGTCCTGTCTTGGGTTGTCAGGCAAGATTGTTAGAAGACACACTGTGTCCCTCCATACACCTGTATACCTTCTCCAGGTGGAACTTCCTGAAGAGGAGTCTCTTCAGCACTGAAGAGTTACACAATCTTTCTGAAACGGTGTCCCCTTTATTAAAGGATTCTTTCTCCTCACCTTCTAGGCCATGATCACATTGCTGAGGAGATGAGTCGCATTTTAAATGTACTCCCTCTGGTACTAATGCTTAGCACATCCCTAACTTATAGGATTTTATCACTCCCTGAAATGAGCACAATGGGCTTTCATTTGCTCATCATGACTGTGCCCATAAATCAAAGTACAGGGCTCATTAAAGTCTTGTAATGGCACCCTCCTGTCCCCAGAGGATCATGTGCAACACCTCATCCCAGCACACAAGGTCAACATGGTCTGGCCTGCCTCTACCATCTCTTCTCCTCACCACTGTCCTCTAACACTCAGTGCCAGCCACGTAAGCTGTGCAGAACATGAATTGGAAGAAGGGGATCACTGTTTCATACCTCCTCACTTTTACACAAGATTTACTTGATGCCTAGAATGTCTTCCATACCCCCTCCTCTGGCCAACCACCTCCCCGGCACCCAAAAGGATTTGCCTGGCCAAGTCCTCCAACTTGCCACTACTGAATCCAAGTGTCACCTTCTCTTTTGGAAGCCTTCACAGATCTCCACGGAGATCTGATAACTCCCCCCTCATAAACATCACTCAGAGGGTACAGAATGTGCTGTCAATGAAGCTACACGCCTTGAAGCCATCTTACTTTCCACCCAGTGAGCCCCAGGAAGATGGGGAAGGGATTTGTGTCAGCTTTGCATTCCCAGGACTTACTCAGTACTGGCAAAAATCAAATAGTCAATAATGGGAAAAGGACCAATACTGCTCAGCAGTCCTGGAAACTTTTCCCACGTTCAGGACCCAAGCAGTCAAGATGCGGCTAAATCCTCATTCTTTGCCTTGGAGAAGACACTGAGTGGCCTGGAAGCCCAGGGAGCAGGCCCAGTGACAAGGGCACACTCTCCCAAAAACGAGCACTACAAGTGGGATATGCCAGCCAGGGAAGGAAGAAGGAGGCAGACACCACACCAGCACTTTGTGGGGTGAAAGCACCTTGACCTGAAGGAGGGGAATTTTCTTTTAATTATAAGAAGCTTGCCTTGTATCTCAATTTATATGGCCTTGTCTCCTATATTCATCACTAAATTGCTGCTTTGTAAGAGACATAATTTAATCCAGAAGAGCTTCAACATAAAATAATATTCCCAAACTAAAGAAAAATCCTTATCTATGCAAAATTCAAACAGCCAACAACTTTCCTATCCCATCCCTATATCACTGGAACACTCCAGACTGTGACTTGGGGGCTGCTTGCTTTTATTTTATATGTCATATAGTAGGGCTGGTTATCTTGTTTCCAAGCTCCCTGCAGATTAAAAGCAGCATATTTGAGAGAAGAGATAAGGAAGATGACAAAAAGCCCATTAAAAAAAAAAAACAGACCCAAGAATCCCAAAGTCCAGAAAGCTGAACCATTTTGCCATAGACCTCCAGACACATAGTACAAATCTAAAAAGGCACAATTTAGATTCTTAAAGAGGCAAATCAACAGCCCTCTGGGAATGTCTCAACTATATAAAATTATATATTTCTCAATATATTGCCACAGTTGAAGTATAATTATATTTAAAATAAAATTATATAAGCAATTCCACCTCTAGAAATTTGCTCCCAAAAATAAATGGGTAAGATCAATAAGCCTATATGCTCAGTGTAGAATTGTTCGCAATAATGAAAAACTGAAAACTAAATAATTATTAAAAAGTCATTGAGAAACAGATTATGATGTATGTATGAAACAGAACACAACTCAGTCATTTTAGAAGATGATGTTCATTAGCACAGGAAGATGGCCAAACAAAGTATTGAGTGAAAAATAAAATCTGCTAAACAGCATGTGAAGTTATAAAACTTTAGTCACATTACATCATGAGAGTGTCACACATGTGTATGCTCTGGTATGTGCATATGGGCATACATGCATGCTTATTACCAAACTGTTAACAGTGATTTTTGCTGCTTCACAATTTTCTATATTGTCTGAACTCCCTATAGAAACATAACATTTTCAAAAATTATTTTTGAAAAATATACTCCAGCACAGGCACATTCATGTCAAACATCATTTTACGGGGCAAAAGACAGGGGAGAAAAAGGCAAGCAGATGCACGTATGTAGCCAATCGGGATGCATCCACCATGTTTTGCTTTCCATCTATCTGCTACAATAAAGAAATCAGCAGAAAGCTATAGACTCATAACTACCAATTCATCAATACTACTAGAAAACACAACTTTGAAAGCTAGGATACCTATACATAAAGATATCTTACATATTGCTCCAATTACCCTATCAATTTCAAATAGTTTCTTAGTTCTACCTGGAAAAACTACTTCATCAAATTTTCAATGTTAAAACACACAGGCATGTCTATCTATAAGGAAAACATAATCTTGAAGGAAAATATATGTAAAATGAAGGTAGACCTATGAAAAGGCCACTGGATGGCAAAGGGGAGCCTTGGCTCAAGATGTTTTGAAAATACTATTTTTGAGATTGCTACCCAACTGATAATGCTCATTCATAACATTTTTATCATTTGTGGGCTCTCCAAAGCAAGAGGCAAATTCAGGGGGGCACTGGGGGAGAAACAGCACAAGGAAATAAGAGCCTACATTTTCACTTGAAAAAAAAATTTGGAAAACACTAAAAATACCACGTTATCATAAGCTCAAATTTAATATTGGGGGAATAAGATATCTGATCTAAAAAAATTATGATTTGGGCACAATGACAGTCATATTATTTCTGAATTCTAGTAATTTTCCTCCTTATAAAAGGCACAAGAGGATAAAAAAATATGTTAATTTTAGTAACCTTCTTAGTCAAAATAAATAACCCAGAGGGGACAAAAAAGAACTTTTAAAAACAAATACGGTAAAGCAGTGGTCCCCAACATTTATGGCACCAGGGACCAGTTTCATGGAAAATAATTTTTCTACAGACATCGGGCCAGGGGCAGGCTTCAGGTAGTGATGCAAGTGATGGGGAACGGCTGTAAATGCAGAGGAAGCTTCACTTGCTTGCTGGCCACTCACCTGCTGCGTGGCCTCGTTCCCAACAGGCCACAGACCGGTACCAGTCTGAGGCCCGGGGGGTTGAGGACTACAGTGGTAAAGCACTCTGAAATGTCACGCTTTCATTACAGCAGACTAGCCACCCTTGAATACTTCTAGTAAGATGGGAGGTACTATAGGTTGGTAGGCAGACTGGCAGGCAGGCAGGCTGACAGAGTCAAGGAAAGGAGATACAGAATAAAGATGAGGAAGGAGGAGAGCTCTGAGTAAATAAGATGAAAGAAAGATAAATTCCATTCTGCCTCATGCTCAGATGCCCTCAGGAAATGTCATTAATGGCATGTTCTCATTTCAGAAATTCTCGAGATTGGTCAAAGCACCTGCTCTTTTTGGTTCCCAGATCAAAAACTACATGTACCCTCTGTACATGAGGGCTAATGCATACACAGCACATGGCTTAGAAATTATTCTCTGCCTAACACGTCTTCATCAAGATACATCTGTGGCCTGCTATAACCTCTACTGTCGACACTGACAGTTGCACAGGAAGACCAACACAAAGACACAGAGCAAACAGACACAGAAGAGATTTTAAGCTGTCAAAGCTGTATTCTGAGACTCTTAAACCGAGTTTTTGGCCTCCACATGATAGTTTCCATTTAGACCTTGAATCACTGCAGACTTTCTCACTTCCCCAGCTTCCCTGTTCAGTTGCAGAGTTCTTAAAGCTTCAAGAAAAGTACGGTATACTTGTACTTCAGTATACAGGTGTGGTACCATGAAAACAAGCCTCTGGTGATGGAGAACCTTCTTAAAGGAGTAAGCTCCGATCAGGTGAGAGGAACAACAGAAAGTGCTTCAAAGGTGGAGACAGACAAGGACTTCACTGACAATATATAGCTTTCATCAGTTTTCACCTCTTTGCATTGCTTCTCCCTGAATGAGTCTGAGGCCATGTGTTCCGGTATGCCAAAATGCATTTACAGGTCTTTTAAGTCACAAAGAATAAAGAAACACTGATGTAGAATGAGTAAAAAAAAAAAAAAAAAAAAGGTTAAATGCAGTGTTTCTGTTGACTAAAGAACCAAGTTCAGATTTTGACAATTTTGTCAAATTGTCAAATTTCACAATTATTCCTACTATGTAAACAGTATGGATTTCCATTTTAAGGTTTCCTAGTAGTAAAATGCCAAAGCAACAATTCCAACCCAAGATAACTCAAAGCCTCTCGGTCACTACACAGTAAAGTGGTTAAGAACACACTGTGTGCTCAAATGCCAGCTCTGCCATTTACCAGTGGGGTGACTGTGGGCAAGTTACTTATGCTCTGTGCTTCAGTTTCCTTATCCATCTCACTGGGTTGTCAGAGCTTTTAAATAAACTAATATATGTAAAGCATTTAGAACAGTATGTGGTACTTGCTGTAATAGCAATGACTATTTTCAAGGTTTCTTCAAGAAGTTACGCCTATCGAGCAAAGTGTTGAAATATGAACTGCTCCATCTTCCATCTTTCAAAGAGAAAAAGGAAGAAATGGTTTTGCAGGTTTTTTGTTTGTTTTGTTTTTCAAAGTGTAGCTTTGACAGGCCATTAATTCAAACTAATTTTAAATACATTTGTAGTATTCAACACGTTAAGTGCCTTGGCCTCACAGTTCTAGAGCATAGACTGTTAGAAGCACTCAATTAATTAAAAAAGCAGTATTTTCCTACTACATATTTTTCTACACACGTGTTATTTTACTCTTTTTCTCTATTTCTTACATTTAAAATATCCCATCATTTTTTCTAGTGCTGGGATGTTAATTAAAATAACTGTAAGTTTCTCTAGCATGAGACATGGAAGAGAACATGGAATGCATGCAAATCTGGTTTCCATACAACTCATGTAAATATGCTGTTGGGCTGAGGCAGCAGATTTACTGTATCTTATTACTGATATTACCCATTTGCTGATTTGGAGAAAGTGTAGGTTTCTTCTAAAAGCAGATGGTCAATCTACTGTAAAAAGCTGTTTTCAGACATAAGCAACTACCAGCAGAGAAGTAAACTCTCAATAATCAGAACAAGACCCTTTGAACTCTATGTAGTGCTCATTATCAATATCATAAATAACACAATAAAAGGTAAATGCTCCCTTGAAAAGAGTCTTAGTAACTAAAGATAAAGGAACCTGCCGCCCATAAACAAGTGAGTTGCACAGAGGGCATTTGGCAGGAGCACGTGGATAAAGAGCCTCAAAAATAAAATGAGAACCAGTAAAGTTCTTTGAGAAATAAACTGTTCAAAGGTATGAAAAACATCTTTAAAACCCACACAAAGGGATTTTTCAAACAGGAAAATCTATTAACCCACAAGTTGTTGGATTATTTTTCTCAAGTACACACATGTTTTGGAAACTTCAGAATCTCAAAATATATTTCTGATTAGCAACACTCAAGTTTCCAGCTGCCTTTACATTTGTTCACTTTGTCAAAGCCCTAATTCTACCAAAGTTCTTTGTCCTACACAAATGCCAGCTCAGCTCACCTTACTGGAAAGGCTCTTCTGGTTTTGTCAGCTGTGCCTACAATAAGCAGCTGGGAAGTATGGAAAAACCATTAACTGCCGACTGAAAAAGAGTGGAGACATGGAGTTTCACCATTTGTTGCAGAAGAGGTTACAAAAAATGTAAATCAAAAAAATGAAATTAAAAAGACTATTCATTGCCCCACACCTGCTCAGAAAGGCTTTACAATCACCAACTCATATAAAATAGCCACAGCTCAACTAAAGGAAGTATTAATCCTTGTTTAAACAGAGACAAAAAAAAACTGCCGCAAAGGCAAAGGCAAAGGCAAATCACTCAGAAGCAGGAAGAGAAATGTTCACTGATGCACTGGGGATAAACCAAAGGTCTCTCTGAGGTCTACAGTCCCCTGATGTAGTACTCTAAATAAATGGCATAACCAGGGCAGATACACATCAATTTGGAATGTAGGCAAGAGAGCTTTTCACAGCTTCAAAGCATAAAAATGTGTTCCTAATTAGCATATAAAGTATAAAAGCCAAATGCAGACTAGGCCTCAAATATTTCCCATCTTTAGCAATGTTCAATTGCTGGGCAACAGTGCCACTGTTCCCATCATCTCCCATGCCTACCCATGCCCACCACTCTAAGACCTATGGCTATATAGGGAGGGTTCTCCCCTGAGCCTGCTCAAGAACCCCCAGTGAAAACCCCCACATCCAAAGCTGGCCATAAATCAAATCTGCCCACAGGCACCAACAGTCCACTAGGATAGTTGAGTATTTGCCTCTACTCAAAAAACAGAGAGCCAGGTAGCTGCTCTGTAAAACCCAGGCAAGTTGGCATGATCACCATGGCTGGCTGGATTATGCACAACCCTCTGCCCCTGGGACACAGGGGATAAGGGGAGACTCCCAAAAAACTGAGTTTCAGGTGGATTTTCAATGGAGAAGTCAAGTAAACTACTCTGCCTGGTCATGTGAGACAATATGTGCTGTATAGAATATGTGCATTCCATTATGAAACAATGAGGGAGAAAAGAGCATTAACATTAATGAAATGCCTATGCAGGGGCCTAGATACTAGATAAATTATCTCAATTAATGCAACTGAAGCCCAGAGGAATTAAATAACTAGCCCCAGGTCACAACGGTAGTAAGAGTTAGAACCAGAATCCAAACCCAGGTCTGTCTAACTACAAATTACGTGTTCTTTCTATCGAATCTCTTATCTTTCATTATTTTTCCCATCATCATGCTGCCCTGAAATAGTCAACCTTCAACTATGAGCATCTGCAAAGGTGGTTTAAAACTCAAGAGAGAGCTAAGAATTTCCCTGATAACCCAGGAGTACACGCCATGTTGGGAGAACTCCTTTAAACACTAAAATGTTTCTCTTTTTACACCCTTGATGAAAATCTTTTTCAAAATATTTAATTGCCTTCTTGACTCAAAATAAGACCAAGATTTCAATTACAACTACAGCCAGCTGCTGGAGTGAAGAGACAGCCAGCCGGTCACAGGGTCCTCCAGTCCCATCACCTGCCTTTCATTATCCTCCTACCTCCAGGCTGCCCAGATCCTTAACCCAATGGGGAGGGAGCTGCTTGTCAGCTGCCTAGTCTCTTTGTTGATTGTACAAAGTTGTTTTAGCACTATGCCTGAAACTTAAAAGGAAAAATCCTACATAGAAGCAAAACACAGGGTGTCTGAAAATTTAACAAACAGGATAAACATTTTTAAACAGTATTTAAATTACATTTTCAGGCGGAGCATGGTGGCTCATGCCTGTAATCCTAGCACTCTGGAAGGTCAAGGCAGGGGGATCAAGGTCAGGAGTTTAAGACCAGCCTGAGCAAGACAGAGACCCCTGGTCTCTACTAAATAGAAAAAATTAGCTGC